>JAANSM010003184.1:0-13399 GCA_036850725.1 Orchesella villosa | reverse complement strand
TTAAAGAGGTTAAATTCAAATTCATAATTACTTGTGACCTATATTTTACTAGCAATAGATAGAGGAGCAAATTCTCTATAGCTGGGACTAGTATTTTTCAAAATTTCACTCGGGAACTTGTTTTTCATTTAAACAAATAAGCTCCGCTCTTAATGGCGTTTGGTATGGGGATTGGTTTACGAATGAATAGGAACACAACCCCCACAATTGGTATTTTGGGACACCCATCCTAATACCTGACCTAATTCGTTGTTTAATGTTTAACTGCGTTTTTAGTTGATTATTGTTGTTCTGTTATTTATGGTCGGTTATAGCCACCAAATTTCACGCAGTTACGGGTGCTCAGAAATGCCCCTCCCTCAAATCACAGGAAGTCAAGATCAGGAAAGGTGGCTCTCATTTAAGTCTTTTAGTGATCAAATGATAGATTTGATTTTACTTTGGAGTTTGATTCCTATTTTTGTAGTGAACTAATTTGAAATATTAGTCGAATTCAGGGTAGAAGATTAAAAACCATTACCGCTTATAAGCAATTGAAAGACCCAATCGAAAAATGTGGGAAGAATGTAGCTATGGAATTTTTAAATAGCTTATCGATGTGATAGGCAGGTTTGTCCAACAGTTTATTGCAGAATTCTGTTGATAAACTGATTCGCAACATTTTTATACAACTGTTTCTGAACAAAAAATTGTTGCGTATAACCAAAGAATTTATAATATTACAACTCTGCGTATAACTGCAAAATGATTCTTCCCACATTTTTCAATTGGATCTTTCTTGAAAACAGGCTGGTTTTAATCAGGGTTTTTCTGATGACGATTTAACGCTTGTAAAATGCTAAATCAATAAAGTTAAGTGAGAAAGAAGTAATTAAAAGTGTTATTTATGGGTATTGAGTTTAGTGGTTTTTAGTTTAAATAGAGTTTAAATGTAGAGTGCAAAACTGTCGATTTGCAGTCAGTGCTCGAACCCCTAACTATGGGTCCCGGACCCCTAACTAGTGGCCCTGTTTGAACCATGGTTGAACCCCTAGTTAAGGGGAGTTGTTTAAAGTATTTATAAAAAGGTAGTTCCACAGTGAAATTTTGAAAGATTTAACACGTATTCTATACAGAATTTCTTCCTCTATTTATAGGTAATAAAATATAGTTCTCAAGCAATTCTGAATTTGAGTGTAAACCATGTAAAGTATTCCCGCCACAGTGGCGGAAAAGCTTGAAATAGTTTACATTCAAATTCAGAATTACTTGAGAACTATTTTTATTACCTATAGATAGGGGAGGAAATTCTCTATAGAATACGTGTTAAATCTTTCAAAATTTCACTGTGGAACTACCTTTTTATAAATCCCTTAAACAAAACGTCTTAAGGGTGAAGGGGTCAGGAACGTCATATTTAGACATAACCATTTTGTAAGAAAAACTTTTGAGGAGGGCCAACAATAAAAATTTATAAATTCGATTAATTTTAGGAATTTTCTACTGTGATAAAAAAAATCCCCATGGAAGTTTTTATATACATGTATGAATTTCTGAAAATCAAAATATGACCAAAAGGAATTTTATTTATTATTAATTTCTATGACGTCCTAGAAATTTGGAAAATCTTTCATAAAATAGATTGATTTTTTTTCTATTTTTTTGATGTCACGTCATAGTTTTTCCACTTAAATATGTATTCAAAAAATACTTTAAATGTATTGTTGTAGCTCAGACACCTTATTATTGATCCAGGGCCTCTAATTAGGGGTACTGAATAAATTTTTGTTACAAAAACTGGGGAGGAGTAACAACATTAATTAAAATTCATATGTAATAATTTGGTTAATTTTTGACCGTGGCAAACTTAATTTTCTCCGTGGCATTTTCAATTTATCGATTTAAAAAAATTAAAATATTAGAAGTTGGAGTTTTAATTACTAAAAACTTGTGTAGCATCCTAAAAATTTGGAAAATGTTTCATAAAATACCTGGAAAATTAATTTTTTAAATACATTGTAGTAGTAGTAAATTGATTTAGGCCCCTAATTAGAGGTCTGAGCACTGACTGAAATAGGCAGTCAGTGCTCAGACCTCTAGTTAGGGGCCCAAAGGAATTTACTACTACTACAATGCACTTAGAACATCAATTTAAACATATATATATGCAACAAACGCGACGTGTCATCAAAAAATCGAGAAAACTTCAAGATATTTTATGAATCATTTTGCAGATTTTTAGGATGCTACACAAATTTTTGGTAATTCAAAACTCCAGTTTCTAATATTTTAGTTGTTAAAAATTGTAAAAAAAATTGTTTAAGAAAATCGATAAATTGAAAATACCACGGTGAAAATTTCTAAAATTAACCAAAATATTAAATATGAATTTTAATTATTGTTGCTCCCCCACGTAGCAGGTCTTTTTGACTAGAGACAAACTTGACACCATGCTTTAGTGATGTCAAGTTGGTATACAAATTTGACACCTCCATTTTGTAGGCAAATGCAAACTTGACACCATGTAAATCAAACGATTGAAAATCATGTAAAAGTCAGTGTTTTCCAAGGTAAATGTTCATTTCTCTTCGTTTACTTGGGATTTGGGACGGGTTTATCCATATATTCAAATACAAAGATACCTGTAGCTATGAATTTGCTCATATTTCTTTTGAAAATCTCTAATCCACACTATAAGTAAAATACACACGTTGCCATTACAAAGGCAGAATTACAGAAACTGATCATATTCAACTTCATTATTATGCAAGATCAGAAATGAAATAAATCATAAATATGCAAACGGTGATATGATAGGCAGAAGAATACAATGATTACTAAGTAGAAATGGTGATGAAAAAGTTCTAATTCATCTTAATTCATAGTATGTAGCGTAAACTGCCATTAATTATTATCAAAAAGTGTATATTGTAAGGATTAGAATTGTCTCTGTATGCCTACAATGATTTTTTACCATTGCCGGTTGATGCTAAACGGATATAAAATCTTAACATCAATGCTTCCACAAGGTTCAGCAGGTTAGGTTACTACTTTGCATCTACATAAGCGAGGTGGCCAAATTCTATTTTCAACTGTTTTGAACCATCTTATTAATTTTTTTCAACTACCTTAGTTTCCGGCGTCTGAAAATCCTCCCTTCTCTAGAATGCCCTAATTGTAAGTCAAAAATCGTTGAGTCAAAAATATTTGCAAACGTATAAACGTGAATATTTGTAAAACAACAGCTCATTGATAGATTGCTGGTGACTTCCGCAGAAAAGGAGCCGTAATCATTATTTTAAAAAAATCGGCAAGAATTTTGTAATAGTATGCTTATCGAGAATTTTCTGTTCCCACCTAGATTTCTCCGATTTCTCCTGTATGTCTAGTGCGTTAACAGCTGTATTTATCGATGTAGGTATGCATATGTAAGCATGTATGGAAAGAAATTGTGTGGTATTTTAGCGTAGGTGTGTTATTTTCCATCAGGAACCGACTCATCATTTTTTGTGTAAGCAAGTAAGCAATATATTTAAAAGGAGATAATATACGCTGGGCGTAATATACCTAAGTAATTTGTATACATACACCGTATCCGTCTTCCCATTCACCATTATTGTAGAATGTAAAATATCCAAGCTCAAAGTTGGTATAATAAATTGACAGACACTAATTTTTGATGTTTTACTTCTTGCTGTAGTCCACCCCAATCGGATCCTTACAGACTGCCCATGAAGTGATTTCCCCACATCGAGAACAAAGACATCATCCGCATGCCGCTGCCCATAATAATCCAAGAGCAGCTAAGGTTTGTACAAAAATACAGAAACACATTTTATTGCTTGAAACAATTATTATACTACTCTATACTTCATATATATTTTTACTCAGAGATTAGTAATTACCATACAGTAGGATATGTACAAGTAAGCCAGAGGATTTTGGTTTTAGAACGCATTAAATCGTGCTACGCGCCAAAAGCAAATCATAGTAATGTGGGGAAACATTTATAGTGCACTATTGGATTTTTAAACTACTATAATTCAGTCTCACTCAGACATGTGTAATCAATTGAGTATAAATCTAGATTGTTAATCCGATTATAGATTCTTTAATCAATAATCTGAAAACTTTTAAAATTTTATTTAATATTTAATCTGAGACTATCAACTAGAATAATTTAAACATGAAAATTCTTTTAAAATGACGGTTAATTACGTAGGATTGCACGTTTAAAACGTACGTTTATATAAGTACAACTTTACGTCAAGACAATTTTATTACGCAGCTCTAGAATAGAGCTAAGTTATAATTTTACTAAGTTTGTCTGCAGTCTGTCCGTCCGTATGCACTCTCCTGATCACATACATTGACCGATTTGGACCAAATTTGGTACACAGGTAGTACACCTTAATACCGAGCTCACCACTGAATACTTTTCAATGAATTTTGTCAAGTGGTTCGAAAGTTACTGGCGGGACCAAAATGTCACTGATTATGCTTCCGTATGCTCCCCTGGTCACATACATTGACCGATTTCCACCAAATTTGGTACATGTGTAGTACATATTGAATTGAATTGCTGAGTTTATTTTAGTGACAATGATTATAATGTTATACAACATTGTTTCCATAAACAGGTCACTCGACGAAAGAGTAAAAAGAAAAACAATTAGTCATGGCACTGAATACTTTTCAGTGTATTTGGTTAACCGATTCGAAAGTTATTGATGGAAAAGTTCAAAAACTAAGTGATTACGCTGAAAATCAGTATGTAGGGTCATTTCGACATGCTTGATCAAACAGTGGTCGTAGTTTCTAAATCGGTAATATAATTCGAAAGTTATTGTCGGGAAAGTTAAAAACATAACTGATTACGCTGAAAATCAGTATGTAGAGATATTTTAACATGCTTAATCAAACAGTGGTAGTAGTTTTTAAATCGGTCATATAATTCAAAAGTTATTGGCGGGAAAGTTGAAAATATAACGGGTGACGCTGAAAATCGGTATTTAGGGATATTTGGAGATGCTTTATCAAGTGGTTTTAGTAGTTCTTGAATTCGTCAAGTAATTCAGTAATTCTCATGGTTATAGTTGTAACTACAATCATAATTATAGTAGTTTTTGTTAGTTTGGTAAGAGCTTCGTATCTACCTAAAGTAATCAATAAATAATTCAAATTAGTAAATGTATAATCTCAAGTATGACTTGAATAATTTCATCAATAATCAGATTAAGTTATCTCGCTTTAATCTTTGATTACACCTACTTCAATAAAATTTCTAAACTTCAGTTTATCAGCGCTTTTCAACCAATCATTCTGCTACTTTAAACGCAATATTGTTCCATTCGTTCGTTAAAAATTAAAAAAGTGCATAATATCGACTTTAATACTATTGGAATCAATTGCTCGAAAAGGGCAGGTTAACCCAATGCCACTTCATTTTTAGTTAATATGGGAAACTGGCTTAATGAGATGGAACACGTATTTGTACTGGCAAGGAAAGCAGTTTGGAAGGATGGGTAACCTTTTTCACCTGTCTCAGATTTTCCTCAGAAATTATTTTTAACTACCGGGTATAATCTTACAGTGATTAGTCACATTGTTGCGCTATCGACAAGTTGATTTGGAATTAGGGAGGACAGACAAACCTGTACACTTTCAAAATCGCCGACTGTAGCCTGTTTCAGAAAAAGATTGACATTTCAAACCAAATTAATAATTAAATAAATTGCTTGCAAGCAAGGTAGATGCTCAGCTCTTAACAAACTAACAAAAAAGACCATAATAATACTCAACCACTCGATAAAGCATCTCGAAAGATCCCTAAATACTGATTTTAAGCGTAATCAGTTATGGTTTGAAGTTTCCCGCCAATAACTTATGGATTCTATGACCAATGTTTGATCAAGCATGTCGAAATATCCCTAAGTGCTGATTTTCAGCGTACTCAGTAATTTTTTAAACTTTCCCGCCAAGAACTTTCGAATTGGTTGACCAAATTTACTGAAAAGTATTCAGTGTTAAGCCCTTATGGTGTACTACCGTTGTACCAAATTTTGTGGAAATCGGTTGATGTATGTGAACATGAGAGCATACGGAAGTGTAATCAGTGACATTTTAGTTACTCGCCCATTAATTTCGAACCGTTTGACCAAATTCATTGAAAAGTATTCAGTGCCGAGCCTTGAGTTGTACTACCATCATACCAAATTTGGTCAAAATCGGTGGATGTATGCGGTCAGGAGAGTGCATACGGACGGACAGACTTAGTAAAATTATAACTTAGCTCTATTGTAAGGCTGCGTAAAAACTTGTTCGTACACTTCTAAGTCCCCTAAAACTTTCCACCAGTTTCGCATATGGAAATTGACTGAGATTTTCCTATTCAGCTATTATACTTCTTCAAGTTATCAGAAATCATGGTAATTTAATTTAATACTCCAATTACTACATTATCCTTCATTGATATCGGATGAATTTTTAAATTTGCGCCAAAAAACTGAATGAATGTCTACCAATTGTAACCATTTGAATTTACGTGTTTACTACTACAAAGTACTCCAACTATCGATAAAAAATATATATTTTTAATTTGTGGGGCTTAACTTGTAACTAAATGAATTTGCATTCAAAATAAATTGCATGCAAGCAACATAGATACGCAGCTGTTACCAATCTAACAAAAGACTGTAATTATGATTATAATTACAATTATAACCATGAACATCACTGAATTATTTGAAAAATTGAATTACAAGACAAATTAAAAAACTACTACCACTATTTAATTAAGCATTTTCAAATACACCTACATACGGATTTTCAGCGTGATCAATGATGTTTGAACTTTCCCGCCAATAAGGTTCGAAATAATTGACAGATTCAAATCTAATAACACCACCTGATTAAGCATGTTAAAGAGTCCCTACATGCTGATTTTCAGCGTAATCAGTGACATTTTGAAGTTTCCCGCCAATATCTTTAAAAATGATAAACAGATTTTAAAATTACTAACACTACATGATTACGCATGTTGAAATGCCCCTATATACTGATTTTTAGCGTAATCAGAGATGTTTTGAACTTTCCCGCCAATAACTTTCAAATCGCTGACCAAATTCACTTAAAAGTATGCAGTGCTGAGTCCTTAACGTGTGCTTCATTTGTACTAAATTTGGTCGAAATCGGTCAAAGTATGTGGTCAGGAGAGTGCATACGGAGGCAGAATCAGGGACCTTTTGAACTTTCCCGCAAATAACTTTCGAATCGCTTGATCGAATTCGCTGAAAAGTATTCAGTGCCGTTCCCATAAGGTGTACTACCATTGTACCAAATTTCGCGAAGATCGGTCAAAGTATGTGGTCATGAGAGTGCGTACGTACGGGCAGACACACGGACACACAGACAAACGTAGTTAAATTATAACCTAGCTGTATGCTACAGCTACGTAATAAGAGGAATATCATGAAGATAAGACCAAATACTATTATGAGGAAGACAACAAATGGGTCTCAAAGGCCTTATTTTCGTCCATATCGTACACATACAAAGTGGCATACCCGTACGATCATGTATGTAAAACATGTCATTTCATACAAATCCGATGTATAGTCATAACTTTAGGCGGTAAATAAATTGAGTGTTAAAAAAATGGCTATCAGCTAGACATTGTTACACATATAGAATCAATACATCAAAATCATGGTTTTCAGATGGAAAGTATTCCTGTTCTCAGCCGACATTTTGAGGTTAGGCCAGACGCTAACACACCTCCTATAGGTGCAAAGCATAAACCTAGTGGACCGGAAATGGCAAATAGAGTCCTGATTGTACAGTAATAGCGTTTGAACGAATTTTCTTATGTTATGTTTGATAAATATATTTAGTGCTAACGAAGTGTTAATTTGCTTTAAATGTCTAAATAGACAAAAATATCTAAACGTAGCTAAAACAAATTGTCCGTTATGGTTGTTTTTTGAGTATTAATCTATTTTTATTTGTGTTTAATATGGTTGTTGACCAGTGCTAACGTTAATAAAAAGGTCGGCCAACGAAACAAGCTCTTCTGAATGTAGGAAATAAAGTACCAGCTTCTAAGCTCGGAGTCGCGTGCACATGGCTTGTTAATTTACCACGTGCTACGCATTTGCCCGGGCGCACAGCACAAATCTACAGTAAGCGTTGCTGTCGCGTTACCCGTTATCCCTTGCTGCATTGCATTGCCGAATGGATTAACGTGGATAGATATTATGCATATGATTTTTATAGCTAACAACAGTTTACTTTACTCATGTTCTCGGTTTTGATTTGAGATGGCTAGCTCCGTGCAAGCTAGTCATCATGTCAAGATGTATATATAGTAAGGTTGCCGCGTTTATCTTTTTTCGTTTAAAACTGTAATCGTTTCGTTTTTCTGGATCGTTTTCGTATATCCATTCGTTTACAAATGAAAAACGAAAACGTCGTTTCGTTTTTAACTCGGAAACGAAAACAAAAAAACGCGTTTTCGTTTTGTTTATCGTTTTTTTTAAAAAAAACCTTGTCAAATTGGACAAATTCATGCATTTGCAGCTTAATTTTAATCATTTCTAAGATGAACTAGGAGAGAAGGAGTATAATTGGGTTATAAAAGTGGTTGAAATTTGATAATTTTAAATAAATTCGAAATTAAAATTATGACATTTCGGATAAACTTTTTAAAATAAAATTATTTTCCTATTTTCATAAAAAATACTTCATTACTTTTGTTTTTGACTATATTTGTTGTCAGATACAGCATATTCTATACTTTAGAATCTTTGAAACATCAAATTTCCCTAAGAAACGGCACAAAATCAAAGAAAAACGAAAAACGGTTTTCGTTTTTTACTGTAAAACGAAAACGACAATCGATTACGAGCAAAAAACGAAAACGCGTTTAACGTTTCGGTTAGAAGGGATAATTGAAAACGATAAACGAAATGGAAACGAAAAACGGCAACCCTAATATACAGTCACAAACATCAGAACCATCACATTGATTTGACTGTCAAGTGCCTGCTCTGCTAATTGTCCACTGTTTTTTAAACGTCTATAAAGTTAGCACCGGTTTAGTAACGTTACCCCGCAGCTCAGACGGTACCCCTCAGCACACAAATTACAATATGAATAAAAACGTCTCTGAAACAGAAATCATGACTAAAATCACACATCAACTTACTGTGGACACGTCTGTGGACTGTTAAAAATATGTTTGTTGA
The DNA here is from genome assembly GCA_036850725.1 of Orchesella villosa. Lineage (NCBI taxonomy): Eukaryota > Metazoa > Arthropoda > Collembola > Entomobryomorpha > Orchesellidae > Orchesella > Orchesella villosa. The sequence goes on along the minus strand of JAANSM010003184.1, from coordinate 4,175 downwards.
GATTTGAAATAGAATGCTATCAAATTTCAAAACTATGTGATATACCTTACACTTAGTATTGTAAAGTATTTTGACATGTTGAATTGATTCACATATTTTATAAGGTATTGGCTGAAAAGTTCAAAATATCACTGAATTCGCTGAAAATCAGTATGTAGGGATATTTCGACATGCTTAATTAATTAGTAATAGTAGTTTTTGAATCGGCCAAATATTTCAAAAGTCGTTGGTGGCAAAGTTCAAATCATCACTGATTAACCTGAAAATCAGTATATAGGGATTCTTTGGCACACTTAATCAGATACTGCTAGTAAATTCAGAAGTTATTGGTGGAAAAGTTCAAAACATCACTGATTATGCTGAAATCAGTATTCTAAGAAATTTCGACATGCTTAATCCGTGTTAGGCTTGTGGCTTCGCAATCTGAGTAAAGCTGGTTTACGAGTTTATTTTTCTGATTATAGTTTCCTACCAATAACTGTCGAACCGCTAAATCAAATTTGCTGCAAAATATTCAGGGCCGAGCCCTTAAGGTGTGCTACCTAGAATAGAATAGAATCTTTATTTCAGTGTTAATTGGTATCAGTTGCATTTACAGCAATTGGTCTCCCTATCATTACACTATGAGCACCGACAAGATTGTCGTGTGTGCAGTCATATCAAAATACATTAAGTAGCCAATTAGAAAACCATATCTAAGTATAACAATATAAGAATTTAAGTATAAGTTACAAAATGGCCGTTTCTGGTTTCAATAATGTGGTCAGTGCATTGACGTATAAAAGTACCATATACTACATCAGTATTTGGCTTCAGTTTTTGTACAAAGGAATTCCAATCATATCATAATACTAAAGCAGATAAAGTTGTTCGTTCGCGTCGTGAGCACAAATTTTTTAACGTGGATAGGTATGGGCATTTTCCTCCCATTTGAATCCTATAGCTAGCATCTCAGCTCAAACCCGTCGTATCTCACCCACTCTGTTCCAGTGAGGAAGGAAGATGCTTTGCTCTGAAACCCTACTGTCCTTATATTTATCAAACCGGAAAGTCGTTATAACGCACTTTTTCGGATTGTGTTTAAATTTACATATGTTGTAGAGCACATTAAGTTACCTCAATTTGCCAAGTTTGAATTTTTTTTCATATGTAAATTTAAACATAATCCGAAAAAGTGCGTTATAACGACTTTCCGGTTTGATAAATATAAGGACTACTGCATAACAAACAATTCTCTCTACTTCATCTTTTGTTGGTCTTGCGCTGCAGTGCATAGTTGTATATTTGTATAAATAAAACTTTATACTCAAAAAATGTAGGTTCGTGTTGGTACCGTAAATACAAAATCCTATAGTAAATATTAGTAGTCGAGGAAACAAAGTTATTAGTCCCATTTACGCCCATGTTTAACCAAGAGGCACAGCGTCGCTCCATCCAGTAAATCCATGGTCTGAATGAGTTGTTTACGCTGTTATGTAAAACACGTAAATCAATAACACATTGGAGGAGTATAACGAGCGTTTTAAATAGTTCAAATATTTCTCGAATATAAACAAAGAACAGGAAGACTGTAGCAGGATCCATCAAATTGTTTGATGGAATTACTCATAATAGTGTTATAGTAGGGAGAACAGCAATATTCGCTGATACAATATAACACTTGAATTAAGACTATCAATCCATCAATCATCACATCTATTCAATCTCCCATACTAGATTGGCTAGTTAACATGATCTGACACATCGTACATTAGTATCATTCTGACGATTCTGATCATACAAGTTTGAGACGTTACGAATGTTATTGGCAGTTACGCATGTATATTATCATGAAGGAAAATAATGTTTAGTGTGTGCAGTGTCAATGATTCATAATAGCATTTTGTGTACTCAGAGCAGTTTCTATTTCATTTAAAATCTTTTTCATATAATTCCGATCTCCATAAATCACACTGGAAACAAAGATAACCACCTTCTAAAACCACCCACGTTAAACCTTTCGTTATCTGTTCGCAAGAATTTGTTTGGAAATTCTGTTCGTACGAATTTTTAGACAATCGCTTGAAGGGGCTGTAGAAAAAATCTCAGAAAAATCGATACTACAGATTTTGCCTAATCATTGTTGAAATGAGAACCAAAAATAGCATGTTATTCTTATGAAAGCAGTTACTGAAAATGTTATTGAAAAGACGGACGGGTTATTTGCAAACCTCAACATGTGGTGATGGTGCCTGGAGTAGCACTGGTGGTCGTAATAGGCATTTGGGTGTCATTAATCGATCAAAAGACAAGGGAAAGTAACTATCTGTCCATTTTTTGCGAACCATGGGGGGAATTGAATTTTATGTTCCTACTTATCAACATTTATTCGTCAGCAGTTCCCACTAATTCTCCAACCACCTAAAACAATTTAGTAAAAGTTCCAAAAACTGCTGAAAACGTAGTTCGAAACCGGCGTTGAAAAACTCGATTAGAGAATTTTCATAGTTCAAAACTCTGTAACGGCGTTCCTGGCGATAAAATAAAGTGAACCTCTACTGATAATTCATATAAAACTCAGTTTTCTATATATTAGGACCATATTTGGTAGTTCTCAACGCATACATAGTATTTACGTTATATATTAATAGGTTTTGAGTAGTTCAATTTTGGTGTTCTACTTTGAGCTTTCGGAATTCACATGAAATTTTGCAATACTTGCTAAAATATATTGAACTGATGATGAAGGAAGTTTTTATCTTCGAAAGCTAGACGCTAAATAAAATTGTTAAAAATGTTATCCACTGAAACCGAGAAGTGAAATTCTTTTCATAAAATATATTGTTTAGGTCCCTTTTGATTTTCAGACGTTAATAATTCAAAAAGTTGTTGGCGCGGAAGTTTAAATTTTCGTCATTGGGCAAGCTTGTGGGTACGCTATTGACCATATGCCACATGCTTTGAACAATTTCCATGAAAATTTGTGCGTAAATACAACATCAGGTACACTCAAAGTTTTCAGTAAAGTTTGTTTGTAAGTTAAAAAACTGCACGTAGCTTATAGCCTGAAAACTGTGAGCGGTAGGTTTAAAATTTGAAAAAGATGAAAACGAACCTCATGAAAGTAAAACTGTTGCTCAGTCACTCCTACTTATTTCGAAGACTTGCGAGGTTTTCTGGATTAAAATCCTAGTTTCCATTTTTTACCACATCTTTGAAGCTTTTTTTGTTTTTGGTAAATAATCTTCCATTGGTTGATTGATTGAACTTTATTTACGTGTTAAATTGCTTCAGCTATTCAAGCTGGTTTCAAGATAAAGATCAAAGCCTGATTGCATCCACCAAATATCAATAATAATAACATCTATGTATATATTTCACTTCGTATTCTGATCAGATACTCATTTATAATTAAGGCCTGGCACATGATGCTTTTTTTCTTTAATATTGCTTTTCAAATCGCAAAAAGTGCTTTTAATGCTTCTTATCGCCAACGACTAAAAATTGACAACTTTTATTTCTAAATGTATTTTTTGGGGCATTTTGATTGAGTTTAATTTTAAAACTTCAATAATTCGCTATTACTAGTCATACGGACAACAAAATTGTATGTTTTTTATATCAAAGTGCACTTGAATTTCACCTAAAATACTTTAGATTGTAAATTTTAAGTGTATAAAAAACAAATTTTTAGTGTTGAACCTATAAAAATCTTAATTTTCATATGAAAACGGCCGATTATTGCTTTTTAATTGACATTTCGGAAAATAATGCTTTACAGGCAAAAAATGCTTTTACTGCCTTTAATGCTTTTTAAATTTCGATATTTTTGCGGATTATTATGGTAGATAACGTCCACTTTCGTTTTTACATGGCTTGGCATAGTTGATTTTTTCAAAATGCTTTTACTGCTTTTGCCAGGCGTTATTTATAATATCAATTATACCACCATTAGTGGTGTCATCTGTTAGTAATACTTTACTTAAAAATTTATTCCATTCTTTTGTCGCATTATATTTTACAGAACTCTCATATAATGTTTTGTTGTGTTTGGGTATTACTAAACGGGGATACGTTTTATATACATGCGAATGTAAGGTCGGAGTAAACCAGCTTTTAAATAGGTTTATATTTGTATTTTTCAATACAAATTTAATAAGCGCGAGCTTACGGCCTAAGCTATCGTGTTAAGATTT
>JAANSM010003183.1:0-13400 GCA_036850725.1 Orchesella villosa | reverse complement strand
CTGGTCCCTCAGTCACTCATCATTCTGTCGAAGGTAAACTAATAATTGGGATGGTGGTCTACATAATTAATGTCATTTTCTGCTGCATAGAACACAGTTACATACATCGAGTCTGTTTTGTAAGGTGCATTATTTTTATTGTGTAAAAATGCGTGGGATATGAGACGCGATTCATGTTCTGTTATATTCAGAAAGGATTATGAATTTTGAATGATGTAGCATGACACATAAATCTGTACTCTGTACCATTTTCCAGTTGATGAGTTGGTTTCGATTATACTCATATAGCAGCAGTATTTTAAAATAATTCGATTTATTTTAGGATTGCGACAGGAGCCATCAATGAATGACTTTGCCGCATGGAAGGATGCTGATTCATTAGGTAGCCTGAGCTCAGAAGTGGAAAGTTCCAGTGACAAAACGGATGCATTACTGCACAGAGAATATGAGTTCAAAAGTGGATTTCCGGAACTGAGAAATGAGACAAGGGAAGCCCTACAGGAGGAAGGGAGCAATCATCAACCGGTAAAAACGCACATTCCGTTACATTTCTTTCCGCTCTACTTCATCCTTATAATTCTGTCCGAATTATGCAATTTTGTAGATCCGAAGAAAAAAAAATCTGGTAGCAAATTTGATTGCTCATTAATGTTGCGGCTTTGTTTTGCTTTCATAAAAAAAGTATGAATGACCACATTGACCAGCACTAAAAAAATTAAGAATACATTCGAAAACACGCGTTATTTTAGTAGTTCACTTGCATGTCTCTAATTTAACATTTGGCAGAAGGCTGGCATGTGGCGATGAAGATTTTTTTCATGCTGAAAAGATTTCTTGAATATCATGCGATCCTTTTGTCATGCAAAATTTATAAGCATCCTTTTAGTTTATATATATATATTCTTTTTGTGTATGATCTCTTAGAAGAGGCTAATGTTACACGATGTGTTATCTAACATTCGGCTGTTGCTTCTATATTTCAGGTTGTCTTTGTCGGAGGTTCAGGTTATGTACCCCCGAATTCTATAAGAACTCGACCATCACTAGACTCAGACCCGTTATGGCAAGCACGACCACTTGCTGAGAGCCGCTATTCCTGTTCCTTTACAAAGTGCATGGGATCGTAACTACCGGAACCCCTTCAACATGACACGAGTCCAACGTAATAATGATGAGATGACAAATGACATTATTATTATTCAACTAGATTAACTACTTAATTCTTAAAATATATTACACGAGAAGAATATACCAATCTTTTTGCCTTATCTAAAAACGTGTAGTATAAAGTATAAGAACCTATTAACAGTACCTTTCTCTCATTCACCATGCTTTTGATTCTCATTTACTGTAATGTAATGTAATATAAGTTAATTTTCCGTGTTAACTTTTGTTGCACACGAAACAGATATCGAAGCCGAATGTCAAGATGACTCCATGAGAATTCATGTACGTTTCAATGGATTCCTTCCATGGTCTAATTTACTCTTCAGGTAATATATCATCAGCAAGTTCTAAACAACTTTTTATTTATTTGCAAAACTTTTTTGTTAGCGCTTCCCGTAATAACTATACTATAGCGTATGATATGAATATATTCCTTATATATGTATACTCATTTCAACTTTATCTAAAAGCATCATTCGTTTACTGTACGTGGTAATAGGACAGTGGGAAATTGAGTAAAGGTCTCCTGTAGAGTTTAGCTCTGGCAAGCTGTAAATACATACATGATTTCGCATTAAGTTTGCAGTTTTCATTTCTGTTGCTCATTTACACAAAAAATTTCCTTTCACGTTTGTTCCATTTCTCTTGTGAGAGACCCTGGGGTGAAATCATTTCTTGCTCAGTGAGACCTTAACATTGTATAAAAGAGATGAAACTATAGAATATACACAATTGAATGCAAGCCTTTTTCTTCTTCTGTTGACTTGTCTGAGCTCTTCCTGATTTTTTTACTGTAAACAGTAAAGAAAGGCCATGTACACAAAACGTAGAAGAAATGGGAAAATTAAGTAATTTTGTTTATTTTTAACTATAAAAAACCATTTTCTATTGCAATAGGCTACTCATATGATCCCGACTGTGTCTACGTTAACGGAACTGGACGGGACGGTTATGAGTATTGGATCAAACTTAACCGTTGTGGCACTCTTGGGGCATCCAATCATGTTGAAGGCAGACGGGAACCTTCGGTATGTTCAAAGACGAAGTAGACTTGACAAAGCGTGTGTATGAGGCATGAGGATAATGAGCAAAATGCATGTTACAGAAGAACCAAATAAATTCAAACATGTGGTTCTATACATAAATGTGTGCAGTTGCAATCTAATGTGAATGTTCATATGAGATAACAAAATAATTCAAACAAAACCCTCTTTCTTTGTACTTTTTGCATAAAGAAAAACTTCATGTGGAACACGGTAACTGTTCAGTATAATCCAATGATTGAAGAAGAATGGGATGAGCACTTTAAGGTTACTTGCGAATACGGATACGATTTTTGGAAAACTGTAACATTCCCCTTTTTGGATGTCGAGTAAGTACTGAAATGAAGACGCTTTCTGGTAGTTGAAAAACGATGCGTGCATGTATACCATTTTTATGCATTTACTTCCGAATTATAGAGTGGCAACGGGAAACCCCGTCACTTTTACGCTTACCCCTCCTGAATGCTATATGGAGGTGCGATACGGATTTGGAACAAGTGGAACGCGTGTTGGAGGCCCTGTCAGAGTTGGAGATCCCTTAACCTTGATGATAAATATGAGATCACAATACGATGGCTTTGATATAGTAGTCAACGACTGTTATGCACATAATGGAGCAACAAAGAGGATTCAGCTCATTGACCACTACGGGTAAGTGACAATCTTACATTGGATCGGCTTAGGTTCAAAATCTAAAAATGCAATTCATTTTAGTCGTTTTTCGACTAATGCGATCAATCTTATAGTATACAGACAATTAATTTGGAAGAAATTTTGCACTAATGCAACTCTTTGGATGATTTCGTTTCTGATAGAAAATAGTTTCTTAATATATCTAATATTAATGAATTGTAGATCATTTGACTTTTCCATTTGTAGAGTATCTGTAAGTAATAAATGAAAAGTAACAAGTATTCAAAGTGATTTGCGGTTCATACTTTTATATATTCATTATTATACTTTTCTGCACTTATAACGGGAAAATAAATCTCTGTCGGTAAAATGAAATCTGTACCTTTTCGAAGTTAATATTATATGAAACAATGTTAAAACCTGCAAAAACTAATGAGACGTGTGAAAATTATATAATATTTCATCTTTCCCTTTTTATTTCTTGAATCATTGTATTTTAAAAATTTGTTAATTACAGATGCCCAGTTGATAGCAAGCTAATGAGCCCTTTCCGAGGAACATGGTCGCACACAAGTCTATATGAAACTCAAGTCTATGCATACCTGAAAACGTTCAGATTCACAGGATCACCAGCCCTCTATATAGAATGTGATGTTCGCATGTGTCACGGTCAATGTCCCGTAAGTTTATTTAGTAACTGGTAGTACAAACATAATTATTCAATTTCCTTTTTGTCTACCAAACAAATATTACAACATCTATTTATTGCACGCTCAACTTTCTTCTTCTTACACTCCAAGAAATTCTTGTAAAAGCGAAACAAAAACATTACGAATTACGACATACCGGTCCTTGCAAATTCTAACTGAGCAGGAAGCATTAGAGTGGTTATATGTGCATAAAACTGTTTTTGTAAGTAAAAAAAAGTTTTTAGCTCAGAAATACATAGTCACTCCCAGTGAATTCACTGTCAATGCCCACATAAAACAGTGAAGTATGTAGTACAAACATAATTATTCAATTTCCTTTTTGTCTACCAAACAAATATTACAACATCTATTTATTGCACGCTCAACTTTCTTCTTCTTCGTACTCCAAGAAATTCTTGTAACAGCAAAACAAAAACATTACGAATTACTATTACGACATACCGGTCCTTGCAAATTCTTACTGAACAGGAAGCATTAGAGTGGTTATATGTGCATAAAACTGTTTTTGTAAGTAAAAAAAGTTTTTAGCTCAGAAATACATAGTCACTCCCAGTGAATTCACTGTCAATGCCCACATAAAACAGTGAAGTATGTCAAATAGCCATAGAAGATAATTGGTGGGTTGTATGTGTGCAAATTGAGCATGATGATAATGATTTTGATGAAGATAATAACGTGTTACAGAGTCAACCATGCTACTGGAGGAACGTTAAAAGTGTCTCAAAACGATCCACTGACAATCAAATGATGATCACAGAAACAGAGAAGAACAGTACATTGTCAGAGAATCTTAGCTTGTTTCAGGCATTGCGAGTCCTTCAAGAAGATGAAGACTCGGAAGCACTCAAATCCAATTTAGACACACATGAAAGCGTTTGTATGAAAACTGGAGCGTTTACAGCCATGATTGGTAAAACTAATAAAATCTTATTCTCTCTTCTCGTTTTTTTCGCACTCCAAATTACTTTTGCTTTTTCTCGGCAGTAAAAGGAATTATTATGTCTTGCAATTTTAGCATCTGAAATTTTTATGTTTTTTTCTAGGTTTGAGTACATTCATCCTTGTTATACTTACCGTCTCAACTATGATCATGTGCTTCCGGATGCGTAGAGGGAAGATCATTGAGGAACGGGAAACGGTTGCAGATATACTTCGTCCGTATTCTCATCATGTCAGTCAGCAATCATCCCAATCCCAGCATCAACATCCTCATCAACATCATCATCATTGGTCTTCGGCCAAGCCACGATGAAAAACTTTTTATTAGTTGTTTTATATCGTAGTTAGAAAATGCATTTCATACTGTTTTTATGATCTAGGAACGGGAAGATTCGTCATGATCAGTAATTGATCTAAAATTCGCAAATCGTTTTTTTTACATTTTAGATGCAGTGTATTATTATCCTACTAATTTCTGAAAACCCACCAAACAATTTTAATGTAGATCCTAGTTAACTATTGTGCACTCACACTTCAAGTTTTTAAATAGGGGTGATATGCTGTATATAAAAGTAAGTTTTGATAAAAGTTGTTAAAAATGACCATACAGTATTTAAATACAGAAATTTACTCGAAGAATGGTTGGGATTTGAGATCTGCAACCTGTGTGCTTGTCCATGCTACTCGTTACTTTTGTTGGGGTACTCTTGACTTTGTTGGGTGCAATTAAGAAAACAAAGCAGCTGTCTTGAGTCTTCATTTAATAAATTGGCCGTGAAACCAATGATTTAGTTTAGTTTTAGTGCATATGAAATATTTTGTTATATGATAAGTAAGATAGGTTTCCTCTGAATCAATGCACTTTGCATTCACCCACACACAGTTGTCACATGAATTGGATGTTGGGTAGACTAGGCAAGTTATTTATGACACAAGAATTCGATTGGAAGGCAAATGCAATGGGAAAGGCATATCTGGGAAATTATTATGGTATTAAGTATATTATGCTATACATTAATTTTTAAAATCCTGTTTAGTGCCAAACCAATCCTAGCATTTCATTCATACATATTTAGGGTTATATCAGTTTATGATACTACATAAATTGCCGGGGAAAGGATGGTAATTAAAGGGGTTGCACGTTTATTATATTGCTACAAAGTGTGAAGAATACTTAATGACTTTTGTGTGAATACTAAAATATTGTATTTGTTTCGCGTGTGTCACGGGCTTTAGGGAATAGTTGTAAGCAAGAGGAACTTAAATGTTAATCACTTAAGAGGGGTACTAGTAGTAGTTGTAGCAAGTAAACTCGGTAGTTATGAATGCGATCATGCAATGCAAAAGTACGTTTGTATTATACGTATTGTGTTGCAGTCGCGAATATGCGATGTACAGAATAAGCGATTAGAATTAATAATGTATGTACTACATACGTCCGTGTATAATGACTGTTAAAGTTAGTGCTAACCCATACCAATGTTGTACTATAATATATGATGCTGTGTCGTGTCCAGGCAGATTTGAAAACCTGCTAATTTTCAATGCAAAAAGTATTGCCCGGAGCAATGCATAAATGCAAAAGTGAAGAATGTAAATGTCGACTTATGTCCTGCAAAAGTAAAAGTGTTGTATAATAATTTGTCTTTGTCATTACTTTTTTACAGTAATAACCAACAACACTATAAAATAATATGTAGATATACAATAAATGCAACAAAATAGAAATAAGTATACACATGAAAAAAAACTGTCAAAAAAGTTGTAATTTATGACATATTATTATTCACTATAATAATATGCATATAATGAAAACGTTGTTTTTTACACAAATAAACATATTTGTCTTATCGACTTTTTCATATGGGAGTAACATTTTTGTTTTTCTTACAACCCTGTAGTTAACATTTATCATGATGAGTCTTAAAAGTTCCCTTAATCCGTACATATATTGTATTNGTAGTTAACATTTATCATGATGAGTCTTAAAAGTTCCCTTAATCCGTACATATATTGTATTTTTATATGTATAGATTTTTCTGTTTTACAAATGAACTCACTCAATCTTACATTTTTATATAGTTTCATATCAGAGCATAATATATAGATATATATATAATATTTCGTCATGAATTTTATTTACTACCATATAGTTATCATAACGCGTTGGTTTTCATGATTCGTTCACATATTATTTAACCTTAAAAACAGATCAAGCCATAGTATACGGAAACTGCATTATGTCATACAGATTTTTAACCCTAGAAGATACCCTAACATCTTACATAATGCCTCACTGATATGGTCTATACCTAACGTTAATACACCCATCAATTTTTTTCCATTTAGGTATTTCCCAGAAAATTTGTAATAAAATGACCGTTTTTCCATCATTTCATCTTATCATTTCTGATCCTCACAAACCATATACTGTGTACAAAACAAATAATAATTATATTGTTCCGTAGCACAAGTGTGAAGGAGATGGTCTTTAACTTAATCAAATGGTGAAACTTAAAATTTCCAATTTTCCTACCTCAAACCATGCAAAAATTGCATTGAAATTTAACTAAGTTTGAATGTATTTTTTATACTTCACAATATTATGCATTTTTGCAGCAAGCGTGTAGTATGCTTTCGTTGTCTCCATTTCCCAATGCTTGACTAAAGAGAATTTCTGTCGAGTTTGTTGTAGCTCGCAATTGAGATTAAAAATAAGATCAAGTATTTAAAAATTAATTTCGTGTCATCATCATTGTTTTTTATAATAATCAGTAATCCAGATTGAGATGGTCTACCATTTATAGTCTAATAATCGCATGCAGGTGTCAACTTATTTACACGTAAAAATTATATACACACAAAATACATACATAAATAACAATATGTAAATAAGCATTAATATTTGCACTGAAATCTGACAGCTAGAGAGAAAGATGCTTAAAATCGAAAGAAGAGCTAATGAAGAATTTCTTCTAAATGATTCAATGGTTTTTTTCTATAGCATTAAAAACTAAAAATATTTGATGGTTCTTAAAACACTTGATGTCTGTCCACGCAAACTAGTTTCCTCTAAAATTATTATTTTTTTTACTAACTATAAAATCTAATGATAAAAGACTTCATGATTCACTCAATATAAATTGCTTGTCATGTTAAAAAATTGTCACGGAACTTTGGACTGAACATAATATTGTTTTCAATTGGTCGATGATGAAGCAGCACTTGTATGTTAATTACTTATATAGAAATAGTAATTATGACGTGCATCATTTAAGATTTTTTGTCCAAAAAAATGAACTGATTGCTAATCTTGCTTTTGCGTCAATCAAACCGCGCTACCAAACTCTAATATAAAATGGAGCTATTACATCAATACAGGCCCCCAATTTCCTTTGAGTTTTCGAGGCAAATATGACTACTGTATTGGCTTTTTTGATGCATTTTTTAGTATTTCCCTTTTAGTACAATTGGAACTTCCGATTTAAGATGAAACATAAATTGTGTTAATTTAAATATACCTTCAGCATCCGCTTATATTATGCTACTAATGCTTGGAAATTTTCCATAAAAATTATCGGACATCCCGCAAGTGCTCCGCTATTATGAAATATTATTGGTTACGTAAAATAAAAACTTATGTAAAAATCAACAAAAAATGAGTAAATTAATGTACATATGATATAACATTATTACAGAGAGCAAGCAATAAAATTTACAACTAAAAAAATCCAAATTAAAACTGAATGACTAACACCAAGTCGAGATCTAGAAAAACTACTTCTGGAAGAAACGGAATATATGTGATACGAACATATATGGCATTATACATGGCAATCTAAAAACTATATTAAACTATAACATTTAATATGGTACAAACAATACGAACTCAACAACAAAAGGAAATGTTGCAGCATCACTATTGCTAGAATCTATTGAAACATTAAGTTGAGACTTAATATTTCGTTGTTAAAAATCGTTAACTCTTTTAAAGAAAAAAGTTTAGTAATTAAGCTGATTAAACTTTTTCATATTAAGCGAAGCTGATGTCCACACAATATCCCTCAATTGATTCATAAACTGAAGTAGGATAAATAATCAATAATGTTACTAATATTATATGTTCTTGCCTAAATTATGAATTATTAATAATTATTAGTAAATGCAACTAAAATGGAACGAACAAATTCTAAAGATCCAGTTAAAAATTCGTTGATAAATACAATATTTAAAAAAAACAGACAAACAACAAAAAAACATTAACGTTCCAACATGAACAACTTGATTTTATACACTATACTGTGTAAAGTGAATGTATGCATTACAAGCAGCATTAGAATCGGTTTTTTGTTGAATATGGCACGTTTTAACCTGCCTGAAACTATCCATTCCTTTCCTTAAAAAATGTTGCGAAAATCAGCATTGACCATTTGCATTTTCAGTTTTCTGTATGTAGTTTTTTTTTGCTGCCATATTACAATGATTCTTGAGTTTGAGTAAGCTGCTCCCTGTTACGAACATGGACTTTTAAAAAATCTACTACACAACATCAATATGCAAACACGGGGCTCATTAATACTTGAAAATTAGCTACTGTTATATATGTTACTATTAAGCATGCTACAAATCTGAAGTGTCATGTTTTGTTATATATATGATGATACTGGAATGCTGCCGATATATTTTTAAGAAAATTTTCTTTCGAAAAAAAAATAACGAAAAAAAAACACAACATACGAGTAAATTTAACGCTTACACTATCTTACAAATGCATTACTCAACTTGTGAAACTATATATCAAATTCATAATAACAATTGTATGTAATAGAACTTAAAAAACGTCAACCATAATCTACCCTTTGTTCTGTCTGTACTGTACATTACACGCTTTCACTAGTTTTGCTCAACAGAAGATTGTGTGTAGTACTAATTTGTATATCTTCCTCGATTATTATGTTTGAGAAACATCATCATTTTTTTTAGAATTATGTATCACACGCTTGCAAAAAGTAATAAACTCTCATGAATCTGCTTCTTACATCTGTTTCATATATATAACGATAGGATAAAGGTAATTTTCTTATATGCTAGTTAAGACTATAATTAATTAATGTAGCGTAGATTTACAGTTGCTAGTTTTGCAATTCGATGAATACCTTCTGACAATGAAGTAGTTTAGCTAGTTGATCGTTGTCCCAATATAAGTGACGGTACATAATATATATATATATTGTGTGTGTTTTTTACCGTAGTTGTAGCTCCTAGTATAATGTATATAAACGTGCTTAACAAGTCACAAAATCCTTCATTTCGTAATATTCAACAACAAATATAGCAGCTTAATAGTTTTTATAGTTGTAAAGGTTGTGCAGGTGCTTTTCTTTGTATCAGTGCCCGAGTTGCGTGGCACTTTGATTCATGCCTGGATTGCTCTGTTGAGTGAAAAGATAAAAATTATATTAGACAACATGACTTTCACAATCATGGAAAAGGGGGGAATGTAAGAATTTATGATGGTTTACTAACAGGAACTCCCATGGAAGAAAATGGTGGAGCTAAATGGGGAGGCGCAAGAGGGTGACCCGGAATTTTTGGTCCATCCTCAGCTTTTTCTTCTTCCCTTCTCTTCAAACAAGCTGCCTTCGGATTCAAGTTGCGCTCTGGTAGTGAAATAAAGGATAAATTAAAATTTGCTATACCTTTCACTTTTGCATGTAGAGCGTAAGCAGAAATTGATTTTTGTATCATGTGAAAATGTGAACTCACCTCTGACTTGCTGTTCTAGTTGCATAATTACTTCAACTGCCATATTTAATATACCTAATTTTGTTTGTGGCTTATCTGACTTTAGGTGTTGCATACACATTCGACCTAGTTCTTTGAGAGCCTCGTTGATATCGCGGATACGGATTCTATTGGGAGAAACATTATCTTAAAAATCCATCGATTTTTTTCTCATGCCAGAGTAAAGTCAAGTAAATCACTCACCTTTCACGTGCATTATTGGCCATTCTTCTTTCCCGTTCTCGTTGGAGTTTAGTATCTGGATTTCCATCCAGATCGTCATCATCCTCGCTCCTGCTCGATAGCCAGTAGACGAAATATATTTTTCATTAGCTAACCCGACTCATGTTTTAAATTAAACTCAGAAATAAAATAGAAATATTTGGTTGACAATACCTCCTAACACGTTTTGCCCCTTTGACGGCAGCAGAAGAAGTGGAAGAGGTAGTGCTTGCACTACTATTGTTTGATCCCAGACCCAACAAATCCCCTTTCACGTCGTCGTCAACTATTTCTTTTCTCTTTTCTGAAATTATCCACAAACCATTGGTTAAAAATCAAGGGTCTAAATTTTCCTTACGACACCACAATTCAAAAATAATGAATTTACTTGATTTCGTTGTGGAAGATGGAGGATTAGCCCTTTCATGCTTTATGTTTTCAGATGGATCACTATTTGGAGCTGCAGAATGGGATGGAACTGGACCATAAGCCTGTGAGGCTGCTCCAACCGAGCTCATACTTCCATGAGGGTTCTGCAAAGCATAATTAACATTTCCATTTCAAAATGATGCATGAAAAATACCACATTTACTCAACCATATTATAAAATAAGATTGAAATTTTGGTATTTTGCGTACACGTACGATGTGAGACTCAAGAGGTGGCGGATAGCCCAGAAGCCCGTTGGAATGTTGCTGAGCAGCTGAATGAGGCGGAACGTTAGTCATTCCATGGAAAGACGGATGAGGACTTTCTGCATGATTCCTCAGTACATTTATGGCATCGTCCAGACGTTCTTCCATTCTTGAGCCCTGTTAAAATCATTCCCATATTATTATTGTGTAACCAAAATAGTTTCTACTTTTGCAGAGCAAACTATATTTTTGCAAACATTAGTAGCTTAGTCAAGTAGAAAACAATCCTAGGAAAAAGGCAGAATGTTACAAAAAATATAAAATATACCTCAGCATGTAAATAGTTTCTACTTTTGCAGAGCAAACTATATTTTTGCAAACATTAGTAGCTTAGTCAAGTAGAAAACAATCCTAGGAAAAAGGCAGAATGTTACAAAAAATAAAAAATATACCTCAGCATGGTCACGCAGTATACCAATGGCATCATCTAAACGCTGTTGTTCTGGTACAGGCTACACAAACACAATGCAAAAATAAAAAATAAGCAAATAAATAAAAAACAAAAATCGTTAAAAAGGCAAACATAAAATGACTTTGCAGAAAAGTTAAGATTCAAGCATCAAATAAAAAATAAGCTAATTGTGACATAAAATATGCATAAATTAAACATTGCACCACATCACCAAATTTAAAAAGGCAAACATATAATGACTTTGCAGAAAAGTTAAGATTCAAGCATCAAATAAAAAATAAGCTAATTGTGACATAAAATATGCATAAATTAAACATTGCACCACATCACCAAAAAAAGCAACGAAACAAAGACATGAACACAGTGAAAAGCAAATGATTGCGTACATTTTTTTTGTTTGAAATTACATACCATGCGGTTCATTTTTGCATGGTATAAAAAGTGCATATACATCAAAACAACATTATTATGCTCTCAACTTCTCAACAGTCTCAACTAAAAAATATATCTGCCATTTGTATACTGGACCAGTGTAGAATTTGGAAGCAAAATTTTGTCACTTGCGCAACATCAAACATTACAACGAAACAGTGAAAGCCTTACAGTAATTAACATTAGCCTGACCAATGAAGTGAGTGGTCAGATAGAGAGTGGTGTTGGATATTAAATGAATTTAGTTCGGACCTGGTTAATAGGGCACACCATATGTAAGGCTCTTTCAGGGAAACCAGGAGATGTAGGTGGGTGATTAGCTGGTGTAAATGGAGTAACGCCCCCAGAGCTCCCCGCACCCCACCCTGGTGGACCACTTGATGTGAGTGGAGGCGGTGAATTCACTGGCGTACATGGACTTGAACTACTGGCACTATGATCCGTCGTGTATATCTATGCCAAACCAAATGTCAACAACCAATCAAAACCCCAAAATCGCAAAAAGATTTTTTTTTCTTCCACAGTGTAGTTCTCCAAAGATAAATAAACACATCTCGACTTGGGACTTTGCTAATAGTCTTGTTTGGAATGCTCAATTCTTCGTCTTCTCTACCACATAGTACATAACTTTGATAACATATTATGCATATATATGATATATGAGTAGACCAGTGCTAACTTTGAACATCATATTAAAAGGATGTGATATGTGTAGATATTATCAGATTTTTAAACTTGCGCAATATTTTTTCCATATAGCGCTGTATATAGAAAGTAGTAGTTTCTACGCCCGCCCACGTAGAATTGTCAGGAAAAAAAACTAGTAAAACTGTGAAAACGAAATATCTCCATCTCTCATCACGTCACTTTATGGACGTTCTCCTGTGTGTTCTAAATCATTACCTCAAAAACCTCATTCTTACATTTGACAGCGTCTCGTATTTCTAATCCTTTTCCAAACGCTTATTTACGTTATGTTACAAGTGCCACCCAAACGGATTGTTTGTGATATGATTAGAATAATGTTGTTTAGTTAAGGAATGAGATTAAATGCACGGCAAAAATCAACATGTTCATGTCTTAGCGGATCATAGATCATCATATATATAAGACTTGTTGGAAAATGAGTACTACTATCAACTATATAGCGGTGGATAAACCCACATTAATACTTTTTATACTATCTACGCGTATTAAGACACCAATAAAACCAAATGCCCAACTCAGCGTTAAGTTAAAAAAACGGCTCTAGAAAATCAGTTTTGGTGTTGATGGTAAAAGGAGAGTAAGTCTAAGTCTAGATTAATTAAAGCATGATGAAAAAGAATGGAAGTTTAAAAGGAAATTTGTAAAGTACCGAAGC
>JAANSM010003182.1:0-13401 GCA_036850725.1 Orchesella villosa | reverse complement strand
CTGCCAGATTTGAACCTCAGTGAAGAAATCTACCTACTGCCAGATTTGAACCTCAGTGAAGAGATTTACCTACTGCCAGATTTTAACCTCAGTGAAGAAATCTACCTGCTACCGGATTTGAACCTCAGTAAAGAGATTTACCTGCTGCCAGATTTGAACCTCAGTGAAGAAATCGTCCGAGGGTTGGGTAGTGAGTTTCCGTGATTATCTCAAACATCGCAGACTGTTACTGCACTTAGTGCAGTAACGGGCCCCTTTCTAGTATATACATATACCGTAAATTTTTATGTATTTTTCTCCCAGCAGCAGTTGCAAAGTGAACCGACCGATATGAAATTGGAATGATATTGAGCTTACAAAGTACAAGTTACAAGTTCTTTTTGATCTTCTTGAGAGCCCAGCTATATCTTGTGTTAAATAGTCTTGTTTTCTTCTACTTACAACTTATAAGAAGACTTATAACATATACAACAACATAACTAACTGTACAATTGGTGTAGTGAAGATTATGAAATCAACCCATCACGTCATATCGTCAATCCTTTGAAAATACCGTATTTTAGGTATGTGCAAATCTTGCCAATCTTTACACTCATCATTATCCTCCTCCTCCTCCTCTAAAACGCATTTTTTACTGTCAGTCAACAACAACTGTGCATTTCTGAGCACTCGCATTTGCAATTCGCAAATTGCAAATCCTAATATTATCCTAATTGACAAAGGCAAGAGGAGAAGGAACGTTGAGCGTGTCTTGTTCTTCTTGTTGTCATATTATTGTCAT
Source organism: Orchesella villosa (assembly GCA_036850725.1). Classification (NCBI taxonomy): domain Eukaryota; kingdom Metazoa; phylum Arthropoda; class Collembola; order Entomobryomorpha; family Orchesellidae; genus Orchesella; species Orchesella villosa. The sequence goes on along the minus strand of JAANSM010003182.1, from coordinate 12,620 downwards.
TTTTTCCCTAAATCCCTAGAATTATATATATATTTCGTGTGTATTGGTATCTTTTCGGCTGTGTAGAAGAAAAATATTTATAAGGTGCAATAATTGCAAAATTGCAACTCCCTTTTCATTTCGTGCATTTTTTTTGCTGTCATATTATTGTCGCGTTTAAGTTTGCAAATTTAAAGCTTGTTTTTGTTTGTAGGTTGAAGTCAAGATTCTGTCCAAATTCTCGCTTCGTTTGGCTTTCAGTTTGAGAGGTAAAAGATAACTCGACTACACTCGTCATCAGTCATGAAGCTCGATGTTAAGAGTGTAGCATGACGTGACGTGATTATGTTCTGATTTTTATTATGAATAAATTTAAATGAATATTGTATTTTTTGCAATTTGCAATGCACTTTCGTTTCGTAAGAGCGTTATGGCGTTACAGATGACAAAATACATTTTGTTGGTAAAAATGAGGTAACTTAATTAAAATGATGATCTTTTTGTTTCACAGCCTTACGAACCACCCATCGGTCAAGATTTTTGGTAACTGATTTCAGACAAACTGCTCAATACTCTGTTTCATCATCTGCAACTGTGTCCAAGTTTAAAATGGCTAGCTGCGGGAGTAGTGGTAGGTTATCATTGATTAAATCAGAATTCACAAAGTTATGCTCAAATAAGTAAACTAGCAAAAGTATATACACAATCAGATTTGAAATATAATTATGTGACTGAATTGCTTGCATTTTTAGCCCAGCTCACGTCTGACCTTCTTACCAGTTTAAGAGAGGAATTTTATGCGGATGAGAAAAATCGAGTGGCACAAAATGCATGTACAAGAACAGACCCCTTGGAAGTGTGTACTAGTCGGAATAATTTGGAAGAGATTTCCCATGTCTTCAATCGTAGGGTATGTTCCATTACTACTTGAAATCAAATCATTAGAATCTACACGAAGAACCAGTTCAATGTAATTTGACCAGAAAACATAGTGAGTACAAATAATATGCTGTTGTATTCAATTTTCAGATTGAGCAGGAAGGTAAACCCATGACAAATCAAAAGAGTTCTGGTAGATGCTGGATTTTTGCAATGTTGAATATAGCCCGTATTCCTTTTGTGAAGAAGTACCATTTAGACGAATTCGAATTTAGCCAGTCGCACCTATTTTTCTACGACAAGGTGAGCTGTGTAGATGAACGAGTTTCTACTTTATAGTTTTTACGCGCATATGTACTTTATGTATTTGTGTTCAAGCATCCAAGTTGAAAGCATTCTCATATTTGCAGATTGAACGATGTAACTACTTTCTAAATAGTATGATTGATGTCTATAACCGAGGAGAAAAAGTTGATGGCCGTCTCTCCCAGTTCCTTTTGGATGTAAGGGTTTAATTAATATAATTAAAAGTGGAGAAATTAATACATACTGAGTAAGTATCCAGTGAAAGATTGAACTTCGAAATTTTATTTTAGGACCCAATATCAGATGGGGGCCAATGGGATATGCTTGTGAACCTTGTAACTAAGTATGGAATGATGCCCAAAAAAAACTTCCCAGAATCATATTCATCTGAAGCCAGTCAAAGATTGAATGTCATACTCAGGAGTAAGCTTAGGGAATACGCAAAAGACATACGGGAGATGATGAGCAAAAATCCAGATGCTGAACAAATTAAATCCTTGATAAGCAAGCAGATGGTACAGTTACATAAAATCGTCGCCATTTGTCTTGGAATTCCGAAAAATGAATTTGTTTGGGAATATTATGACAAAAACAAAGTGTATCACAAAGTTGGACCTATCACTCCACAAAATTTTTATGAGGAGTATGTCAAACCAGTGTTTGACATTGAAAATAAGGTGATTTGCAAACAATTCCATACCGTACTGCTATTTGTAATATTGAATTAATCATAATGTATATTAATAATGCGTTCCCTTACTAATTAATGGCAGGTTTGCTTAGTTAATGATCAACGTGAAGCTCATTCGTTTGGAAAATTGTACACTGTTGATTTACTGGGGAATTGCGTTGGAGGTAAAATGACCATATATAACAATCAACCTATCGACCTTTTGATGCAAGTTGCGGCGGACTCGATAACTGCGGGGGAACCTGTCTGGTTTGGCTGTGAAGTAGCAAAGAGATTCGCAGCTAAGCAAGGAATCGAAGATTTGTCAATGTATAGATTACACTTCTATGTCTATGGTTTTATGATTTTTTATTCGTGGTCGAGTTTTTTCGTATGATTTTTACACGTAAAAATATTTGTTAATTTCAGTCACGACTATAAATCTGTATTTGGAGTCGATGTTGCCAATGTCCTCAAGAAATCTGAAAGAATGCTGTACGGTGAATCAAAGATGACTCATGCGATGGTGTTCACTGCAGTATCAGTCGATGTAAGTTTTCTTTATGATAGCTCATTCCAGCGAATGCTTAATGTGATTAAAAGCTTGATACTAAGTTGAATGAAAGAACAATTTAAACAATTATTGTTCTTTTGTGTGAAGTAACATAGTTAATGTGCATTTTCGATTTTTATTCAAAGGATAATGGGGTACCAACAAAGTGGAGAGTAGAAAATTCATGGGGAGAGGACAGAGGAGAGAAGGGATACTTGGTAATGTCAGCCGACTGGTTTAAGGAATTTGTTTTTGAAGTAGTTGTGGACAAGCAATATGTCTCTGCAGACGTATTAAAAGCATTTGAGCAGACACCTATTGTCCTGCCGGCATGGGATCCAATGGGATCTCTAGCATGAATCAGAAGGACTATTATGTAATAAAAACCTAGTTCTTATTATAATTCGGTCACGAAGGCCATAATTAACGTGCCCTTATCGCACCTCCACTAATGATATTTAATATGTGAAAATATTCTCTTTTTGGTACATGTACATACTCCATTATATCAATAGCTATAAATCCTTGTATAGAATATATGTAAATAAACAAACTATACTTTAAACGTGAAATAGTGATAATTCGAAACGATACAATGCTGTCTTTCATACTACGCTGATATCAAATCAATAATATAGGAAGTATAACTATTCTCAAACCACCATTGTATAATATAAGGATATGACATTACATCTGCCTGCACCTAACCTAACTCATCCAGTACGAGTATGTGAATTTCAGTACTGTTGACAAAAAATCAGAAACACGCTCCCGAGTTGCCTCCCACGTATCGTTCATGCCATCACAGAGAGCAGTCGAATTCTCCAACACCAGTCCCTCAGATGTGACGGTTTCATTCCGATTTTCATCTTGCTCATCCCCCAGCATGTCATCGTTGCATGATTCCTTATCCCCACAACGCTTACTAGTGGTATTTGCATCTTCAGTGTCAATTTCTGTTGAGCTGAAAGATTCTGTTTCACTGGTGCTCACATCAGTTGAAGTGCCAGATTCAGGAAACTGAGTGGTTGGCTTCTCAATGCCTTTTTCGACACTACCATCAGTAATGACCTCCAATGTACCAATCTAGATAAAGCAAACAAAACGAATGGCGTAAAATATTTTAGTAGTACAGTAAATTAAATACCAATATATTTCAATTTTTTTTTACAATCCGACATACATATTCAATTGTTACATTATATTAATGGGCTGATAAAGCGAAGTATACCTGTGCTATCATCGGATTAGAATTGACACTGCAATGATACGTTCCCCCATCTTCGTTGATGATGTTATAAATGTACAAATTGAACTGAGTTACGTCATCGGATTTCTGAAGTCTTGTTATTTGAACGCGGGGGCTACTAGTAATTTTGATTACGCCAATACTAAGAAACTTTTGCTCGTCTTCTTTGTTCCATACCCATGTGACCTGAAAATCAATAAATTAGTGTTTGAATAGTTTCGAAACAATGTTTTACTAATAAAATTATTTGCTAAACCAATTCTATAACACTTCTTCACTTACCCGATATGTCCCCAAGTACCTTACATCACAAGAAAACTCAATATCAGATCCTTCTGGCAAGGTCACGTTTTTGATGGGCTCTACAAACTCGGGTAATCTCAACATACTACACACCGGAGAACAGCCCAATAATGCCAGGTATACCAGCACATGTAGAAAAGGAATTGAAAAGGATAATACTGAATATCTGACAGCTAAAAACCGCATTGTTTTATTTCTATTTATATAATTCTTTCTAACAACAAAAACTCTTCATTAATGCTACAGTATTACAATAAAATGTTACATTTAGTCCTTCCTTTAAAATTTTATTTCGCATCCTCTTAAAATATAATAAAATCAATAAAAACATGAATGTACACGAAAATCCTGTATCAATTCTAATCTATCTTACGTCAAGTAATAAGATGAAGCAATTACAACTAGAGTAAAAAAAGTGTGGCTGACTGACGAAATAGTTAATTTTAGAGTATAAAAAACATCTAACTAATCTGTTCATCCACAGCGTATAAGCATGCACATACAACACACAACATAATCTTATGAGATGCTTGTCATCTTCGTCACATTGTGAGAATGCCAAAAATATTCATTCCCATGTACTCCTCGTCTTGACCAGCACACTAGCAAAGCCTTTTTGAACAGTTATCTTTACCACAATAGCAAAGCAAACGAGTAAGTTTCTTCTTTGCATAGTTTCTACCATTCCTGCCAGCAGTGATATCCTGCTCATCTTCATGCTCATATTGCTCATAGTTATAGTTCCAAGTTAGTTCTTCTCCAGCTTGTATGTTTCTTAAAGCGAAGAAAGCTATCTGTGGCAGACGAAGGTCATGGCAATCTATGAAGACATACTGTGGAAAAAGGTTAGGATCACAAGAGTGATTAAAATACCGTCCCACATTTCCTGTGTCTATTCCATCAACATTTAAACCAAAGCGAAGAAGACTGTGCTGAGTTGTTTGAGCTGCATTTCTTTTCTTGTTCATTCTGGATAGGATTCGTTTTCGTTTACCGTATGACACAGTTTTGAAGCATTTTGTTGTTTTCTTCAATGCTCTAGATGATGGCTTGAATGAAAAATTAGGCTTCTGCCATACAGGTAATTCTTTTCGATAGCGATTTACAAATTTCCTCCGAGGGATCATATTCACAATGCCGCGCTTGTTTTTATGATGATATGTCTTAAAATTCGACTTTATAGTAAAAGGTCGGCGAGGAGAAGAACAAGTGAAGTTGTCAACCTTCATCACACTAGCGATTTCCTCCACAACACCGCGTATTATACGAGATGATTTCTTCATTCGACCAATTCTATTTTGGTTTAAATCCCTGTTTCTGCTGACAAAGTTGGAAACATTACACTCTTTCACAAACCTAAAGCTTGTCACTTTACCTTTACGCCTTCCTGTACCCAGTCTGCAGTGTGATCGTCGTTCTGATATTTTGTTCAAAAGTACAATGGTTTTATGATCTTCTAGTGAAATGAAGTTATCTCCAAATCGTTTTTCCTTCAGAGGACTCAAGTTGCCAACGAAAGAATGGTCTTCGCTTTCACCGCTACGAAGGAGACGAGAACTTGAACTTGGGCTATCCGTTTTCAATGGACTCATTTGTGGCAGAGTGGTTGTGGAGTGAGAATCCACATGCTGCTGCATAATCTCTTCATTTTCATCCTTTTCGATAACTCGTGAGTCACAACTTTGCAAAACATAGTTACTCTCAATTGAATTGTCATCCCTGCCATCCTGATGTTTAGGGATAATGTTCTTTAATTCGGGAATACTTAACTCCAGCTTTGGACACTCGATTTCTTCATGATTTATCTTACTGTCTTCCTGCACATTGATTTCATCGAAAGGGATCAAAACTGGTGGTAGCTCTGGTTGAATAACATCCGCTTCATAGCCTTCTTTATCTACTTCACCCACATCCAACACGGTCATATATCTCCATTTCCCATTGTTGAAGTCTTTCGATGCTTTGTCAGCGTAGCTCTCACTCACAACCTTCCCAACATAATTGCAAATATGAGTTCCTTTGGGAATATCATGAAGAGTCCGTACACCCCACCCTTTCTGAAGTGTCTTGAAAATTTGAAGCCTACAGAATATTCCGTCTTGAGCAACGCGGTTGAAACAGGTACTTTTGCATTTGCATCTAAAGGGAAAAAAACGAATAAAACCACAGCAATATATTTACCGTCAATGTGACAAGCTCAAAGGTAAAACTGAAAATTCGCTAGCTATAACACAATTTATTTTACCGTTTGTTGCATTCGAAAATTCCTGACAATAAGGGTTTCGCCAAACGTTTGTACTGATACCCTATGTTTAAATCCCCATTATTTTCCCTTGTTTTCTCACTACAGTTGTCCAGAGTTCTCAGGAAACAGGCACAATTTAGTTTATCCTAGTTTCAAATATATAAGTTCTGTTACTTAACAAGTCAACAAACAAGTGAATTAAGCCCTGAATTATAATTACAACTGGTCATTTACCATGCAATCATTCAGACAATCACAACAAGCTAAAAATTCGTCATCGTGCTGCAAAGGAACATTCAAATCTACATCCGTTACATACTCATTCACGTAGATAGCCAAAGGTAGAGGAGGACTATTTTTAGGGCATATCACAGGAATCCGAATTCTTTCTTGTCCTTCTGATATATCTGCCATAATGGCATTTCTTTCCCGATATTCAGAGTCGTGAATAAGGGAAGTTCGGACATCGGCTTCAAACGAAAACATAGAAATTGGTATCTCCAGACTAGCTTCTAACAGGTAGTTTGAAACAGCTTCAAGGCTACCAAGTTCAATTTCAATATCGCTTTTAACTTGATAACAGCACTCAGATGAAGTGGTGCCATCAGCATCCACGAATTCCCGAATTCTGGAATATCGCAGAATTATGAATTTCAAGTTTAAACCACATTAATATTATCATATACATAAACACTCTTTTCCTCAACGTTTACTTACATTCTTTCAAATCCGTAATGAAATGGGACGGCTAAAGGAGATATTTCTTGGGTTTTTAATAAGTTATTGATTTCAGGAGAAAGCGTTATCTGCTGTTCTTTACAAAAAGGTTGGTACTGATTATTCATAGAAGTTTCGCCTCCACATTTATCAGAATCAACATCATCGGTTGACCTAGTTCTAGTTGCAGAATCCTCGTTTGTGGCGGAAAAAGTGACATCATGCTCACCTTGCTTCCAATCAGCATCAGAAGTCTCTTCATCGAATTTCGCTGTAACTTCTTGAATGACCAAATTGTGGTCTTGGAATTCTATGCTTTGTTTCGGACTTTCATCAATATCCTTACTACTTTCATCAGGATGTGTGATAGTGGGAGGTCTCAAATCTGGGAGGTCGTGGTTTCCTATATCCTGAAAAGTGACAGCATCCTCAATTTGCTTCTCAGTAGCAGCTTCTTCATCAAATCTCGTACGAACTTCTTCAATGGCCAAATCATAATCTTGGCTTTGCTTCTGACTTTCATCGGGTGGTCCTGTATCCGATAAAGGATCGCAGTTTTCTTTTTCATGGCATATAGCCGGAAACCTTTCGTCTTCTTCCAATGAACTCATGATGTTCATTTATAAATGTTCCTAAGGAACATGCATACAAAATTATATCTAGAAAAATTAAATATGGTCCACTAAAAATACAAACTAGGCCAAATCCATTACACTCATTTGTAACGATTCGTAGTGTACAATCCGTAAAATCTAATAATTATTATTTATATGGCTTTAGGATCTATTTTATAACGTATCTACTAATAAAACTTATCTTAACTAACCGTAGTAGATCCAGTTGAATAAATTTATGCTTTAAAAACTACCAATAAATACGCCGCGAATCAATGGCATCCGTAAAGAAGCCCATAAAAATCTTTGCCCGACTGAAGCCCACCGACTTTCCAGTTTGCGTAAGCTCTGCAAGAAACGAAACAAATAATATTACAGAGAACATTACCACATGAATAATTGCTACGATTTTTAACATATAAATCTTAGAACTTTGAAGTTGACAAACATATTAATGATGATGGATCGACAGATGACATTTTAATTCTCAATTCAACGGTTGGTGAAGAATATTCATCGACAATGCCTGTGAATAGACCCGAAGCATATAAATTCCGGTTGATAAACCCAGTCAAAATACTCTATTTACCACACTTCATCATTCCGTACATTCTCTTTTACAAATATAAGTATGCATGTCTGTAATATTTTAGATACTCAAAAGTATTTGATGGAAACAGTACCCAAGATGAGCTTTTTGATGAAATTTGTCAACCAGTTCTGGAGAGCGCTTTGCAAGGATATAACAGCACAATTTTTGCATACGGACAGTTAAGTTACTAACCGTTTAATTGATCAACAATTACAAAATATTGTACTTCAATTTATTCATTTTCCAAACATCAATTTTTTCTCTCGCAATAATGACAAATTAAAACGCTTCGTTTGTTGTACAGACGGGCAGTGGTGAGTCAAATTAGAAATCTTTTTGATAATCCAAGCTACATTATAATCTAACAAAATATTACAAGACTTGTTTATTTGTATGATTGTTTAGGCAAAACTTTCACAATGACTGGAAGCCGTCACCAATGGAAAAACAGAGGAATCATACCTAGATCCCTTTCCTACATTTTTGATAAGTTCACTCATGTAAGAATTTCAGCATTATACTTTATAATTTACACTGAAAAAATTCCAACTTTAAATATAACCTTAAACATATTTTCCGTCATATCTTGCTCCGCCACATTTCTAGCTTACAGATCAAGGTTTCATTGCCTCTGCGTTTTTATCGTACTTGGAAATATATAATGAAAATGGGTACGATCTTCTCCATTCTGGGTTTTCTAGTGGAAGAATTGAAGACTTGAAGTACTTCTTATAAATAATTTATAATTTACTCATTTTTAAAATGTATCATACATTAATTAATTGCTGCTTGCCATCTTTAGAAAAGTCCAGCTCTTGGAAGACGCTCAACAGCAAATTCACATGAAGAATTTAACAGTTCATCCAATAAAGTCTGAGGATGAAGCAATGCAGTTACTTTATCTGGGAGATCACAACCGAATCATTGCAGAGACACCAATGAATGAAGCTTCCACTCGGTCTCACTGCATTTTCACAATTCACATAAACATCCGTGAAGGTGACTCCTCCACCGTCAGAAGATCTAAAGTTCATTTAGTTGACTTGGCAGGATCTGAAAGACTAGCGAATAGCAACAGTAGTGGACAACTGTTTCATGAAGCAAGGCACATCAATTTAGCTCTGCACTATTTGGAGCAAGTTATTGTAGCACTTGGAGAAGCTCACAGAAGTCACATTCCTTATAGAAACTCAATGATGACTAGTATTTTACGAGACAGCTTGGGTGGAAACTGCATGACCTCTATGATAGCCACATTATCACTAGAACAGCGTAACATTCTGGAAACAATGTCTACATGTAGATTTTCTCAACGAGTTGCGCTCGTCACCAACGCTGCTATGCTCAACGAAGAAACTGATCCGATGCTGCTCATAGCACAACTGAAGACTGAAAACAAAAGGCTCAAAGATATAATCGCAAATTCGTCTATAAGACCGGTGGAACAAAATTCAGAACCATTATCACAAGAAGAAGTGGCTGACTGCTGGAAATTGGTAGAAAAATTCATTTCTGACTATGATGAGGAGGCAATTCTTCCCATACCACCGGATATGAGGATGGTGCAAACTTGCTTCCGATGCCTTAAAATGGCTGTTCAAATGAACAAAGATGATATACTAGGAATTACATCGAACGGATCACCTTCCTTCAAGCTCAAGGATCCTCCTGTATCTTTTTTAGATGATCATCATGCTGAAGCAACACTAAAATATTCTAGTGATATGACACGAGAACAACTACTGGAAGCTCTACGAACGCGTGATGCTGAAATTGATGTTTTGACAAAAATGCTCAAACCTCAGAAAAAGAATACATCTCGATCTACCAAAAATGAATGCCATTCAAGAGCGAATTCCATGGAACATGGAGATGGCCCAATTAAATTTGCAACGCAGCGGAAACACTCGGCGAAAATACGGAGTGACTGTAGTGATTGTGAAGACCTAAAAGAGAAACCAATGACTGCGTACCAAAAGATGACTATTCATCATCTAGAGGAAACTTCCCCACTCGCTTTGTCTAAACAAAAAGAGTTCGACTCGGAAAATTTTCACATAGCAGGACTCAGTGACACAAAAAGAGAAGCTTTCGAGTCCTTTCTAGGGGCATGCAAGGGACGAGACAAATTAGAAAATGTTCGTAATTCCTTACTCACCAAACGAAATGAGAAAGAAATGTTAGAGAGCCTCCTTAGTAGAAATTATGCGAATCATAGTAAGAGTGTATCCAAAATAAATTAACAATATTGCCTAAATATATGAACTCTTGATTAAACGACCCCATTTTTGAAAATGTACGTTTAATAGAAAACTTACAGTTGGTGGTAATGAATGCTGAAGACATGGGGGAGGACCGTGCTTTCATTCAGGATGCCATTGAAGCTCAAGCAAAATCTATAGAAAATCAAGAAGTCCAATTGAAGGATATAGAAGTGGAGATGAGATCGATCGAAAGTGAGCTTAAACAAATATATGCCCAAATAATGCAGGATTTCGAACGACATTGGATATCTATGAAGGAAGTTCGTGATAAAACAGCGTTTCTTGGTATTGTGTAAATTAAATCTAGCTACTATCTACATCCCTCATTTGATTCCCATATTGCATATTCCTTACTTAAGGATTAACTTGAGCTAATTATCTGACTGATTCAATTAGGTACTGACACGGAATCAAAGCCGTTTTCTGAAGTTACTAAAGGAATAGTGAAAGGCGTAGGTGGGGTAAGAATAGAAAATTTTTCTCAAATTAAACATCAACCTGTCTTACATCCACAGGGTAATACTACATACGATACTTTCGCATTCTGACCCTGTCGCGTCTTTTTTAGTTGACAGTCCTCTATTAACCCTTCTGCGTCTGTCAACCGAAACTGTTTTCAGTTTAATGTTGTAATTACCCTGTGGATGAATGCCACACTGGAAGAGGAGACAAATGATGATAATCATTCATTCATTATTGTGACAGAAAACTTTTGCTGTTTTCAGGCGTTAATTCCTCTAGTTTTTACTGAAATCTTTCGTGAGATGGAATCATTTGTCTCCACTTCTTGTCGGCGATCCTAAAGATTTTTCACCATTTAAATTCTGAGGGACCTAAAATTGATAGAAACAAAATTCTTGCATAAATTACCAATTCATGAACCATGAACTGAATAAAATTTTCAGTGTTTCAAATATAACATAAATACAATTCAATATATATGGTTCGTGCTTAATTTTATGCAGTGCCCACATATACTTATTACTTTAAGTCATTTCATACAATTCGCAGCAATCTCCCAGATGTCGGACTAATAATTCTCATACAATTACGTCAAGGAAGAATGAAAACAATTCAAATGAATTCTACGTCTCATCACCAGCTCATGCGTCCAAAAGCTACTACTCTCCCAGAATAGATGCAAAAAAATCATCCAGCAGAAGAAAAAGTAAGCATATTAAACCATTTTTCTTTAAAAAGACATACTCTTCTTAAAATAATATATGCATTTCGTCAGAAAACAGTGGAAAAAGTAGTGGTAGTCGAACACCAAGAAACCAAGGAGCTCAATCTCCACACAAGACTAAGCATCCGAAAGGACCACCAGCAACACCAACTGCAGCACCATCAGCCTCAGCAACATTGGAACTACTGCATCATCACAATCGCCATGAATTCCCTACCAATTCCGCTGATAATTTTTATGAGATGGACATTGCCAACTTTGATGCTGATAAAGACGATGATGAACTTATCAAGGGACTTCCAATGACTGGAGATGCAACAATTGACCAAGAAATTCTGGCATTCTTTAGGACAAGACAAGCAGTATTTAAGAAAATCAATAGTGACAAATCCAACAAGTCAAACGCACAACATGAACAGTTTCAACAAAAGCACCTTTGTCAGCCGTACCTCAATGATAACAGCTTTAACGTTCCTCAATTTTAAAGTGTTTTAACTATCTTGATTTATATTATTACGTATAGATTGATATATACAGAACTGCAGAGTTAGTATATTTATGACAGAATATCTTATTTCATATTTGGATTTTAGTCGAAAAATATACCAAATTCTTTGATCTGTGATACGTAAGTACACATTTAACCCTTTAACTGTGTGGTGGATGGGCAAAAGCATTTTCATCAAGAGAATTTTTCATATATTAAATCAAGCGTGATTGACGGATATGTGAGACCAAAAGTTTCTCTTCTCAAAAACAAATCGAAACCATTCGCATGGCTTGGTGACGATAACATGCGAAGCGAAGAGGGTTTCGAGGTCATAGTTCACATGAAGTCAAAAAATTGCATGTGTATGCATAAAATATTCATTCATTTTATATTTATTGCTCATCATCACCACAGAAGAAATTCCAAGAAGCGTATACCATCGCTATCCAGCACGCAAGTACCTCTGCTTACAATGCTCAAACGGTTGACAGTCACAATGACAAATAGTCGATTTGACAAATGTGAAAAGTTCATAACATATGCGTAAAAATAAAACAGAAAACAAGTTTGACA
>JAANSM010003181.1:0-13401 GCA_036850725.1 Orchesella villosa | reverse complement strand
TAGTTCAAATTAACATTATGACGGTTTTATTGTTATCCGATAAATTTCTGCACTTAGTTATATACACAAAATCTATGAATCTTTTTACTCGCATTTGTACTGATTGATGCGCTAAGTACAAAACCAAGTATTTTCATTTAGTAACATGTCTATTGTAAGTTTTGAAACGGAAACATGGCTATAAGCCTTCCGTCCGTTTTCTCAATTAAAATTAGAGTGTGATCACGTGATCAGTTGGATTAGCAATTAGCATAAAAGCTTAACATTGAACATAAAATTAATCCGAAATTCCGAACACACACGCAGTCTATCCTATCGGATAGACTCTATCCGGTCTTCAGAAAATTTTCTGATATACTTATGGATAAAATATAAATGTACCTTTAAATCTTAAATATTAGACGAATATTCGGATTTTAAACCCAGAAAACGGAAACTGTATTTCTGCTTGTAATGTTTCCGTTATCAAACTTTCCTTGAAATTACTACTTTTAGGGACGGCCGGCCGCTACACCTTTATCCCGGCCTGGCAATGATGTGCTACCTGTTCATAGCGGCGAGTAAGCACTTGTTCATGCTCGTGCATGGTTGGCTTTAGATAAGTGAATTGTGAAGTGAACGAAATCCTTTCGTCGTACTCCCGTCCGCGTCCGTCATATAATTTGGCGCGCGCTTATCTTTTGTTGTAAATTATCAAAAAAATAAACTATTTTCAAATTATAAAATTAGCTTTAGTCATTAGTATTTGATATTGACTTAAATCTAACATCTAATGATTTTCATCAGTTGTTCGTTGGTTCTTAATTGTTAGTTATTGACATGTGACATGATGGTTTGTCTTTTATCTTTTATTTCCTTAATTGTCGGGTTGTCAATTGCTTATTGTTTATCAGTTGTTGGCTGTCAGTTGTCAGTGATTGGTGGTTAGTTAGTTGTTATTAGTTAGTAATAATTACTCCTTCCAGTTTGAAAATGAGTTCTGATAGCTCTGCTACACAAACTGCATTTAATTGCACATTATGTAAGCGTGAGTATGACAACGGAAATCAGTTATTACAACATTTCCTTTCCTTGCGACATCAGCGAAAGGCGACCAGACGAGTGCAGCGATGGGATGAATCGATGAAGGACCGGGCGATGGTTGCGAAAGCACTGGCGAAGCCAGGTCGTTCTGCTGATTCTTTAGAGTTCGTCCAGCTATTCTCAAGTGGCCAAAGAAAAATAACGGACTTCGTTTTATCACGAAATTGCCGGTACACGGCCGCAATTCAGTTTGACAGAAGGTAAACTTAGTTGTTAGTTGGCTGGCAGAGATTAAAGATTAGAATACAAGTTGAAAATGGCAAACACCAAAGGTCATATCATTAATCAAGCTTTGTTTGTCTCATTCTAATTATTTTTTCTTTCTTTTAACATTTGACAGTGCTGACGTGGAAGAAATCATTCCTGGGAACGCTCGCCATCTCACGTGGGAACCCGTTGATGGTTTTAAGAAGGTGTTATTGAGGAAAGCCTCCTCGTTACTGTCTATGGAATGTAAGTTCATTCCCAGTCCCCTCTTTTTAGGACTTCTTTTTGAGTGAATAAAATCAAATTGTCGGTTTATTGACCATCGTTAAATTGTCATTTCAGGGTCACAGTTCTGTCCTCCTCCAGACACAGAACAACGTCGAATGGCGACCTCCTTGAACGAAGACAAAGACATCATAAAGGAAGTTCCGATTCCAAAGCCGATGGCTTTGGATATGCAAGATCAACTTTCTCCCCCTCCACCAGTGATTGAATCGAAGAAAGTAAAGAGAATGCGGAGAGAAGAAGAAGTGAAAACGAAGAAGAAGAAAAAGATTCAACAGCAGACACATGCTCCCATCCAACCTAAATCTCCTCCCAACCTTGCTGAAGACATCGAAGATATTCCTATTATTCAGATCGAAGAATCCTCGCCAGAAGTCCCGGAAAACAGTAGACGAAAGAAGAACGAAGAAAGAAGAAGAAGAAAAAAGGAGAAGGACAACAAGAAACTAATAAAACAGGGTTCCTCCTCATCCTCCTCACCTCCACATGAAACGAAAGTGGCGGCTAAAACTGAGGAACAACTGGACTCTAAGCCAAAGCCTTGGATTTCATTAATTCCCGTAATTAAAAAGAAAGTTATTGATGTAATTGACTTATCCTTATCCATCGTCAAGCAGGAGGAGCAGCCGAGCGTTATTGAAATCCCACAGTTGTGGGAAGCCTTCAGCTTGCTGCTGTCAGAGGTGGACCAATGTGAGGAAGATTATCAAATGATTTTAAGTTTAATGAGCGACATTAAGAAGGCGATCAGTCAAACCTACCCAACCGCCCAGCTGACCCTCTTCCGCCATAATTACTTACGTCTGAAAAATTGTGGCTCGAATGATCTCCTCATATACTTCAGCTCAGATGGGAGCCAGACTAGACTGTGGGCTACCGACATGATGGAGAAAACGATAACAAGTTCAAGTTCTTCTATTCTTGCGCTTAAAAACGTGGGTATTGTAGAAGAAGGCGTCCCCTTCCTACACCAGCCAACCGGGATCCGATTTGGACTCGCTGCTCACCCCCTCACCGTTCCCGAAGTAATCTCCTGCCAACTCCTCCAATACCTTATAAAATTTGACCCAAGGGCCAGGTATCTTCTCTCAATAATCCACTACTGGGCTCGCGTGAATGAGATCACCTTGGCAGAAGAAAGTATCCCAAAAGTCAGGCAGCATGAGGCCATTCCCGACCCTTCAGCTTTGGAATGGCTCTGTCTATTCTTCTTTGGATGGAAAAATCTTATTCCTACACCAAGAGAAGTGCTGCGATGGCCTTTTAAGCCGGGGTATAGAGTTAGTGCCGATAAGACTAAAATATTTTTAGAAGATGATGAGTTGATAGCTCGATGGCGGAGGAGATACTCTATTCCGGATGAAGATACGGATGCCTTTGTTATCAGCCTTCTCCAGTTAGCTAAAGATTTCTTTAGTTTTTGTTATTCAAATATTTTTCCTGGCTCCGTGTTGAACACTTTGGATGCCGAGATAATTTCTAAATCTGTTTTACTTGGAAACTTGAAGGATGCGAGTACTAAGCTAACAACATATGAGAGGAATTTAGTATGGAGAAAGCTAGACCAAAGTAAGGATGACGATTGGATCTTCATGATACAGCCCTTACGTCTCCCATACTCTTTCTCCATTTCAACAGATAAGTTTAGAAATCTTTTGGTCCCAGCTGCTAAATCGTCGGCAGATAAGATAGGACAATTTTTAACTCGTGCAAATAAAATCGTGGAGGAAGGGGTAGGTTGGCCGAAGACGGAGGTTGATGTGAAGCAATTGTTTGACAACACTTTGTCAAACTTGACTATAGAAATAGACATTTGACAGATGACGTTGCATCATTTTTTTGTGCTAGATCAAATTGCTGTATTCATAATAATGTGAAACGTGTATTAATTATTGACAGAATGTTTGTTTATATATTTATCAAGTAGGTAGTAGTATTTATTTTCTATCGATTTAATATTATATTTCCTGTAAAGCTTAGTGTTGTGTTGTGGAGTGAAAGTGAAAAGCAGTGATTTAACTTAAATACATGCAAACTAAAATTAATGCGAAGTTACTTAAATTGAAGTCATATTTATTGTAGTTTTATCATTTATTTAGTAATTGCCTGAATAGTTAAATAATAAAATTATTAACTGGAGAGTCGACAAAAATAACCCTAGTTCATAGCTTACGCATTGTCATTTCATCGTTGCCAATACGCAATAGGAATTAGATTAACAGAGATAAAATGACAATACTTTATATGAATTTGCTTATTTCCCAACAGTAATTCTAATCTAACAAGATAAAGATATGTACTATCACATCAGAAGATATTATGAGATAAAGATAATCATTTAACTCGCATCTCATCGTCGGCTCTCATCTTACCCCTTAATTCTCTTGGCATTCAAATATTTGTCATTTGTGGAAAATTCTTTTAGTCAGCAAAAATCTCAATTTTTAGTTTGAGGTTCGTTCGACCATCGACGTCAACGGCTGAGTATTCATTTCAACTGTTCAGCTGTTGACGGTTACTTGTTATCAGTTATTTGACACTAAAAATAAAATTGTAAGTGTGAACTACAAGTACAAGTGAAAAGGCGCAATAGAAAAAATGTTGGAGTATGTGTTGGATTGCTCAGTGTGTAAGGGCACTTTCAACACGATAAAAAAATGGTTGACCCACTTACTCGAGCCTAATCATCAATCCAAAGCTCGGAAAGAGATTTATCAGTGGGGTGATCTGGAAAGGGAGTGTGCTCTCGTTGCTTTCTCCTCAAGTCACGTAGCTTCGCTGGAGCTGCTCCAATATTTCTCGATGATGTTAAACACTATCGTCACAGACTTTGTTTGGTTCGACACTCTGGGGAGAGTGGGATTTATCCAGCTCGAAAGCTCGTAAGTGAAGTTACTTCCTTAAAAACTAAACAAATAATTGATAATGTCAAATGTTTGTAAAAAAAATGGATTGCTGACTGCTATTCATTTTTCTTTGTTGATCTTTAATTTGCTATATGTAGAGTTAAAGTTGATGAAATCATGTCCAGCTGTGAAGGGTCAGAAATACGCATTCAAAATCAGCAAGTTGCCATCAAAAAAGCTGGAGAATGTCTCAGTCTGGAATGTAAGCTTTACAATTTGCACTAATAGTAATAATGATTCATTTGGGAAATGTTAGCATTTAATTATTCGACTTCGACGGAATTGTGACTGACTGGCGTTTTTTTCTGTAGGGATATCCCTCCTTCCACTTCCCACTCCCGTTGCAGCTGATGACTTCCTGGAAAATTCTAACAACAAGAAGCCAAAGAAAGGTAGGAATGCTACTGCCACCGTCGTAAGTGCCAGCATTCATAAAGCAAGTGGGACTGGAAAAACCACCTCGCAAGTGAAGCCAGCAAAAAGAAGTCGAATCCCCTCAGACTCAGATGAATTTCAAGCAAGAGCAGAACCAGACCCACCTCAATCCCTTTCCACCCAATATGATCTATATTTGCCAAGAAATTGAGATAACTGATGAGGATTACAAAACAGCTGAAACGTTTTTGGAAACGGTGTATTCTCATGCGGTCAAAATATTTCCGTCGTGTCAACTTGTCTGGTTTCGAAACTACTACTTGAAACTAAAATCAACATCCTCCTCAGATCTGACATTCTTCATTGATCAGAAAGGTGAGTGAAAAACCCAATGAAATTGATTTATTTTTTTATTTAACGAAGACAATATTAAATATTGTCCATTGACATTTACAATTTTGAGCATTTTATGTTGTTCTTGTAGGGCTCTACGGAAAACATGAAGCCGACACTGAAGCAAGTTCCTACGACTTTCCTGCAATTTCCAATGAAACAATTGACCAGCTTCTCTTCACCATTCCTGACCTAAGGATAAGATCAGCGTTGAAGCAGGGGAATGGTAATCAGGGTGGAAGACGTTTTATCTGTCGTTCAAACAAGTTCAAATTTACGTTAGTTTCGATACCATTTGTGATGCTACCGGAGATTCAAGCGTGTCGCCTCGTCGAATATTTTTGTTCATGTGACCCGCGTGTGAAGCCGCTGCTTACAGTGATTCGATATTGGGCGAAAACCAACGAGATTCGACTTGACAATCCGAATGAAACGTCATGTAAGCGAGCTCAAGAGCCAGCTGTACTGGACTGGATGGTTATATTCTTCCTTTGCCATAAAACAAAGATGCTCCCCACCCCACGTGAAATCACTGATGGTTCCATTCCCAAACTTCGTTACTTTACTGTTAACATTGGAATCACGACAGATCCAAGCTTGGCTAGAATAAATTGGAAGCGTTACAAAAAACCGAATGGAGAACAACATGTCCTCAACGTTTTCAACTTGACAAACAAGTTTTTCAAGTTTTACTCGAAAGACTTGGGCCTGGACAAAGGGAAAAGGGTTGCGTTGAACACGATGGATGGAGAAGTTATCCCAATGGACAACTTTGTTGGAAAGCCCATCGACTTACCTTCTAAATTGGCCGTTGTCAGAAAGAAAGTTGGGAAGAGAAGAAATATTAGAAGGGAAGTTTGAATCGGATTCTCTTCATCTCCTTCATCCTCTCTATCTTCGCCATGGATTCTCCTTCTGTAATGATAATTTTATGAGCCGTGTTCTTCCAGCAATGCGGACTACTAGGGAGCAGTTGGAGCAAGCGCTTAAGTTACACAAGGGAGGACAGGAGTTAGATATCAAATCAGTGCTTCAGGTTAATGAGTGATTAATGAAATATGTTTAAAATATTTGTTTTTGCGAAGAACTCCATGTGGTCTCAATAAATTAGCTTGGATTGATTAATTAGTCTGTTTTTTCAAATGTGTTATAATGATGTGATCTCGTTAATACAGAATTACTTTTAATGTACTGCAAGCAAGGTATGATTTTTGTTTGTTTTGTTTGTTTAGTTTGTTAAGTTTGTTCGTCTGTCCATTTTTGTCGGTACACAATCCACTGGTAAATAATTTAATAGATTTTCACCAGCTTATGTGTCAGCAACTGATGGAACTGATGATCTGATGGACCTGTTCTGATGGAACTCGGCAAATCCGTTCAAGCATGCAGATAAGCTCAAAATGGCATGTTGTAAGCATACTTTGAAGGCACTATAACTAACTATGGCACGTGAACATATATTCAAATCTCTAACAATTTCGCTACAAATGCAAATGCACGCATAGTTTCCGATTGATTTTCGATCATATTTCACCCTTGATGTTATTAGTTGTGGCAAATATTATAAATTGCTTTTTCCACTATCCAATTAACCTGAAAACCTCAGTAAGTTGGGAATCTTTTTAGTATTGTAATTGCTTTTATAAATACTTTAGAAATCATAAAAATGCTATTCGAACACAAATTGTTTAGACTATGATCTCTGAAAATTAACATAGAGATAGTGTTAGTGAAAACTAATTACTCATTCGTCGTGTTTCTACCTACATGATTAAAATTATGCATAGCTATAAAAAAAAGTCTTCAAACAAAACTACATTTTTTACTCTCCATTTAATAAGCTGTCGACTTTTTATTGTGGGGACCGCAAAAATTCCTCAGAAAAATTGAAGTAACTCAAGAAGAGATGAGAGAGGGGACAGAAAGTGAGGAGTAGGCAACGAGAACGCTGTCCCTTTCCGATTGATCCCACCGATAAATTCCTTCCCGACACCCGACCTTTGGATTGATGCTGATGAGGCTGGAGTATGTAAGTGACTCAACCATTCTTTTCTCGTATTTACTGTTGTCAGTTTTGTGCAAATGTCAATGTTGAATGTCGGAGGTCAAAGGTTGGAGGTGCTTTCAATCAACAAATGAAAGATAGAGAGCACAGAAAATCTATTCCACTACCAACAACTCGACATTATCAACTTTCACACGATGACGACAAGAAGTAAACAGTAAACAGTTTGCAAGTTGCATTTTATTGGTGTCCCAAAGTGCCCCGCGGGAGTCGCGGGTGCTGGCCAGAGCCTAACAGAAGAGGAGCGTCAATGATCAATTACCAGAGATAGAGTGTCAGTGTCAGTGCATTTCTCATAGTTGATAGTTTACACTTGTTTACTGACAGGTGACGGGAAACAAATAATAAATATTCATTGGTGTTTCGTCAAACGTTGACCCTTTGGTGATAAAGTATTCAGCGAGTAATTTTGAATTAAGTTGTCATATTGTCAATGCCAATTCCCGTAACAAGTACCATCATCAACCAACCATGGTTTCCACGTTCGCTCGTGATTGTTCAATATGTCAAAATAGTTTCAAAACGAGAAAGGCATGGCTTCGTCATTTGCTTCAGCCGGAACATCAAAATGACGCGAGGAAGGGTTGTAGTTCTTGGACTTCTAAAGTGAAGAAGCGCGTTTTGGTTGCTGTTGCCAACGTCCCAATAGCAACCAAGAAAGGACTTTATTCATTTACGAAGGTAATTGGGAGGAGCAACATTGTTAAGGAGTTCATTTGGAGTGAGAGTCAACCCGGAGTTGGACTCTTCAAGTTTGGAAAGAAGTAAGAAAGTCGACGTCAATCAAATAAAGTGAAATTATTCATGATCATGATTGATTGTTATTTGTTGTGAATGTAAATAGTTAAGATATAATGTAAATGTTGAATGTTTTTTGATGATGTATGATCACACAGGGCGACAGTCAATGAGATTATGGAACGCTTTGGAGAGCGAGAACTGAAGTGGAATGAAGACCACAGCCTGCAGTTAAAGAAGGCGACGGATTTGACGGAAATGGAATGTAAACTTAAGCTTGAATAAATTAATTTTATTTTACAATCAACTATCAGCTATATTTTATCATATTTTGTAAGAAATTGTGAATTGGTAAAAAATATTGACATTCTACTTAATTTTGAAGGGGAGGATCTTATGCGTGAAGTACAGGGAGCAGCAACTGGATGTAACTCGGAGTTGGATAGTGATGACGATGTGGAATGGAATAAAAGGACTCCTTCTTCTATTGCTGACGAAACTCAATGTCACGCCGGAAGTCATTCGGTGGATATTGAAACATCCTCCGAAAATTGCGAAGTTGATGATGATGATGAGGAAGAATCGGTTTATGAAAATTCTCCATCGTCCGCCATGTCTGATTTTCGTGCAACTGCCACATATGACGACGACGACGACGAAACGCCATGTCTATATCGCCAACAGTTTGACGAGATTGTCAACGAGATTGGAATTCCAGATAAAGATTACCAGCTGGCCCTCAACGTGATGAAAAAGTGCGAGCGAATTTTTGCTGAGAAGTTTCCAGTTTGTAAGTTGTACATGTTTCGCCATTGGTACCTGAAGCTGAGAAATAATGGCACTAATGAACTCCTCTTTTATGTGGATTTTGATGGTGAGTGTGACTAACATTTATAATGATTACTATTCCTTTTTATGGGAATGTTTATTCAGAATTAAAATATAAAAATAATATTTTTTCCAGGAGCTCTTGCTGGAAGTCACGCCCACAAAAAACTTTACGAAATGGAAGTCCCATTCAGTCTTCAACAGGAACAAGTGGAGAAACTGTTTACATCGAAAGCTGGGCGGAAAATTCTTGCAGGTGTTGAAGCTGTTGAGAAACGTCAAGCCGACCATGAGCCACGTGCTTTCCAGTTCGAGCACAAGCCATCTGGTCTAAAATTCAGTATTGTTGCAGATTCCCAGTTCAGAACAGAAGCGCAGACCAGCCGACTAGTCAACTTCCTCCTGGATTGTGATCCCCGAGCAAGACCATTAATGACCTTGATTTTTTACTGGGCAAATAAATGCAACGTGGTGATTTCCCAGTCCGGTTTTAAATTCTCTCGCTTAACTCACGCTTTTGCACCGCAGCCTGCCTCTCTAGAGTGGATGGTCTTGTTATTTCTTGCCAACAAGGACATTATTCCATCACCAAGACAGGTGTTGAGACGATTACATGAAAAAGTTGTTATTTTCGAAAACATCGATATTGGATTTTCTCTTAAGAAGTGGAAACGTCCAGAGTTTTTAAGTAGACCCAACATTCCACACGAAAACTCGAATGAATTTTTCATTGGTTTGATTAAACTGGCTCGGGATTTTTTCAATTTTTATATTGAACTCCGGACCGGCTCCTGGATTCTAAATACGAGGGATGGAGAAGTGCTTAGGAAAGCAGAGGTGCTCACCAGTAAGGTTCCTTATAAGGACCGCGAAACCCTTTTAAGAAAGGAGGAAATTGGAAAAATCAGAAAGAGTAGAGAGCACTGGGAAAAAAGGGCGATTGTAATGCTTCATCCGCTAGTTTGTCATTGGAATATTATGGTGAGTTTGGAAGCCTTTAGAAATGGAACGGACTTCAAAATGGCTTGCTCTGTGGTGCTTATCAATCTGGCTCTTGAGCGTGAAGAGAAAGCATCTAGTGAAGACTTTAGCTTGGCTAATTTGTTCAAACCACAGACAATCAAGATGTTAACTAGGATTGTGCTTGGGCTTCCGTTTGCCCCAGAGAGTGTCATATCCAAGATTGAGAAGCGAGTTCACAGGTTGAAGTTGAAGTTAGAGCCTATAGTGAGAAAGCGGCATGGGAAGATTCTACGGAAGTTGTCGGTGTTGAGGAAGAAAAGCAGGGGCATGATAAACAGGAGGAACCCAAAGAAAAACAGAAGTAATGCAAAGAAAAACAGGAGAAATGCACAGAAAAACATTATTTGTATTGTGCTCGATTAAGTTAAGTATTTGATTTATTGTAGAACCTTTTAATTTTAGTGTATCTAATTCTAGTAAAGTTAATTTATCGAGAGATTGCCAATTGTTGTTGTGTCTCACATTGACTTAAGTATTATTACGGAGCCGATTGTGTTAAGCAATTTATAGTTCTATTAACACGGGAACTACCAATGCTGCAACTCAGCGATTTGGCTAACACGTTGTACATTGGAATCGGCTAATTAAAATTGGACACTATGACTTTGTATCGTGTTCTAATTCTAATTACTTATTACTTCATGTAACGGATTGTGTGCCAGAGAACATGGAATACAAATCAAGTACTTGAGAGAGAGAGATAGGGCAATCCAGAGTAATATTAAGTCTGCTTATTTTTTTAATTATGAAGAGAGATATCTGAGCTTGATTTTAAGAAGAGCTAACCAACAAACGACGGGTATGGGTAACAGGGCAAGGACAAGTTCTTCTAAGGTAGACTTAGAGAAGATAATATATCATTCCCTGCCAGCCAGGGACTATATTTTGATACATCTCGCAAGGATTTGCTTGCGAGGGATTTAGGGGGAACAAACTGAGTTCATTTGTAATTTTTCGTTTGTCGCTAATGTTGAATGTACAATACAGTGAATGATATAATACATTTGTATCATAAGTATTATTATTTATGATGGGCTTACAGAGCTGTTGAATTACATATGTTCATGCAAAAATTAGAAATTACATTTTTTTTAAGTCGAAAGTGCAGAGATTCGTAACTGAAATGTTTTATTTACAAGTTACAGTAACGGCAACTGGATTCATTAAGTTATAGTTGATAGTTACGTTTTTGGTATGCATTAAGTTGCAAGTTTCAGTTACAGCTACGTTTCTGGTATTCATGAAGTTACAGTTCCCTTTGCAGGAAAAAGTAGTTATAAGTTACAGTTGAATTATGTAAGTTAACTGTAACTGAAACAAAATAGTTACAATACTCTGCGAAAGCGAAAATTGCAATTTAAAGTTACATTTATTTTTGTAATCATAAAGTACAATTAAGTTTAGAAATTATGGAACCCAAAGTTTCAAAGTACGTTTACCATTTGCAGAATGAGGTGAAATATTCTAAATTGAAGTTTGTGTAACTTATATTTATAGTATTTAATTTTTGCTCAATTATTTCGAAATAAAAAATGTCAAGTTTCAACCTGAGGAAAGAATAATTTGGAATTAGCAAATGTGATTTTTAACAGCAACATCCCTGCTTTCTTTTTACTTTGTAGCATGTTACTTTCCCTTATTTTCATAGTTGCTTGTAGTAAACTATGAAAAATCTAAATAGCATACAATATTTTACATTCACATTCATAATCCTGTACACCACCCAAAGATTTACACAAATGCTAATTCCTACCATGAAATACATTGTCAAAGTTGTAAGAATCACTCAATTGACATAGTTGCAACTCTACTGTCCGCGCCCCTAACTTTTTTTCGTATTTAATAAGTAGTGAATCTAGTAGCTACTTGGTAGGAAATTTTGCTGTGATTATTTCAATCATAGCATGGAGTAATATATTTAAACAAAGCTACAGCAGCGACCCTAGCGAGCAACGCGTCCCGTCGGTTGGTAGTGGCTTTTATGATACCTATTCTAGCTATTTGTTTGCGAGAACAAAGCCGGGTTGCTTATATGCTAACAGCATGCCAGCTTTACATTGTTTGGCGGTTTTTGCTTTTGGAAAATGAAGAAATTGCGAATTAGCAACTCACTCACGTTGATAGTTGGTGACATGGTTAGCAAACTTGAAGCATGGCAAAAGATTAGATGGTAAGCATGGCGTTATCTTAATTGCACATGGATAAATGAAATAGCTTTCAAAAATAGTTTCTCGTTCAGACGTTAGATGTCTCAATGGTATCTATGGCTTAAATCAGATTTTAACTCTGCTTTAACTCTGCTTTAACTCTGCTTTAACTCTGATTTAACTCATATTCCCTGAAATCATTGACGACCATTCACAATCAATTCATTGGAGCAACGTAATGGAACACTACCACCGCTGCGGATTCCAGCAATCATAATTTCATCAAAAGTGTTTAAATTTCTATGGACAACCATTCCTACAATTTGTTATATATATGCATTGCTTGAAGTGGAAAAAAGTTTATATGTAATTTTTGTTATCGTTGCGTGGCAACTGTTGCTCCTAATGACATTTGTAGACACGGACTCAACTGGTAGTGCTCCTCCTGTCGACAACACTTGAGAGCCCTACGCTTACGCTTCTTCGCATTGCTGACAAGTTGCAAGAAAATTTTTCTTCGTTCTTGTGAGCTTATTTTGAAATTCATTAATTATATTACTTCAGTAGCTATATGCTCGTAGTATAACTTCTGAAAGTTATAAAGAACTAAAAAAAATTACCGTCGTTCCCAAATTCTTTAATTTTTTTGTTTAGGTAGTTACTGAAGGTTTCAAATGAGAGCCTACAAGTACTTAAGAGGGGATAGACATGTAGCCTGATGCTCCGTTGCAATGTACAAAACCTTTGTGTTTTGAAGTAGAAGTTGACAGAGCAATACGGATATGGTTGAGGCTGTCTTGCTGTCCTGACCCGCTACAGGCCATACCTGTAACCCCCTAACCTAACCAACCGTCTTAAACCACTACCTACGGTCCGTACCATTGTCACCCGCTTCACTACGGGCCGCAACCGCCTAGAAGCAGTCCTAACCTGTTTTGGTGTATGGTTTGAGTTCAGGTGTTTGAGCCTAGGACATGCTGAAGTAGGTGCAAAAATGTGTTTGTAAGAATTCAGGGATCGGAAGATTAAATGGAATGGTGAAATAGATTACAGATTATAGATTAAGTTAAATTTTTTTGTTCTCGAGATTAAAGATTACAGATTAAGTTAAATTTTTTTGTTCTCGAGATTAAAGATTACAGATTAAGTTAATTTTTTTTGTTCTCGAGATTAAAGATTACAGATTAAGTTAATTTTTTTTTGTTCTCGAGGTTGCAGATTAAAGATTATCTAATTTTTCCAGAGCTCTTTAGATTAAAGATTACAGATTATGATTTGCTTTCCACTCATTCAGATTACCGAGTAGAGATTAATTTGTCGTAGCTTCAATTCAAATTAAAGCGTAAACATT
>JAANSM010003180.1:0-13401 GCA_036850725.1 Orchesella villosa | reverse complement strand
ACGATTTGCATATCCTCGATTAATTCATCAACGGGAAACAATGATATTGAGAGGAATATTTCCAGATACTCTTCTACCGGAAGCCTGCTATCACATTTGGGGATTTTGTGATAGATTCGATTGATTTAAGGAATGTGTAGGATTCTGACTGCTTGCCTGATTTCTTTAAACATTTACTTGTAATGACTATTCCCAATGAAATGTTTCCTTTCGCATTAATCATTTTGTAGAAACTACTCATAACAGTTTGAAAACAACAAAGTAAATTGGTTGAATAAAAAAACTAGACTTTTAACCTGAGATATAGTAATAAGAAGGTAATATCACCGTCATATCTTTGCTTTTAGCACTTGTAACTATACTATACAAACAATACTATAAGTTATGCGCAGATAGGTCCTCCAAAAATGTATTCCAAGACAAGCACCATCGTCTCGTGGTTGGTAATTATTGATTTAACTTGTGGTCATTATTATCTTGTCATGTTACAATAATTTATTACAAGAACAGAGAAGGTTTTAATCATTATTTGAAGATAACCTTGACCATTAAGCATACCCAGCACAGTTGACAGTCTATTCCTCACTACTAAAAATTGTATAAGACTTTCTGTCACGTACAAAATTCGCATTTAAAAAACAGTCGTGTCATAATGTCATTAATAAATTTAGAATTTGATAAGATTTATAAAAGCACAAGTCCATCACCTATTTCTGGTGTTAGTCTTGTCTCCTCGCACCATTAAAATAATTCCAGTTGCAACCTTATCCAATAAAAGTAATCATTTAAGAAAACTCGTAAAACCTAAATGGGAGCAAGGGTCACAGTTAAGTGAACGAGCGAAGGCTGACGCGGCCATATTATGAGTAGATGATAAAGATGCAATGCTACAAAATGTTATTTCTGATTTACAGTTCTCATTTTGCATTGATCAATGCAACACATAACATATAAATCAGTTCCAGCGGATTTAGCGTGTATTGAAGGTTCGTCGAAAGGAAATCTTATTCGGATTCCCGTTACCAAAATTGTCAAAAGTTCTTCAATCACTAAACGACCAGAATGAACAATATCGAGAAAAGACTGGCTACTTTGAAGCCAACTGAAGAACCAGATGCTTTGCTAGAATTCGATTTTGTGGACACCGGATACGGGAAAAACCACATTCGCTTACTTTACATTAAAAGAGACGGGCCAACACATTATATAAAAGAGCTGGAAGTTAACACTCGACTGACTTTAGACTCAAAAAAAGATTACTTGGTTGGGGATAACAGTGACATTGTTGCAACAGATTCGCAAAAAAATACGGTCTATATTTTGGCGAAGCAACATGGCGTCAAATCACCCGAAGAGTTTGGATTGTTACTCACCAGTCATTTTCTTAGCAAATATCCCCGTGTTATGAAAGCAAAGGTGTGCATTGAAGAATTGCCTTGGGAAAGGATGTGTAGTGACGGAAAACCACATAATCATGCATTCATATGTACTCCAAAGTCGACTCGATTTTCCAGTGTTACATTTCAACGAGGAGGTGAAATTTAAATCAATTTTCATTCTAAATACTTCAACTCAGTACATCAATCAATATGCCATTCAATTTAATTAGCCATTTGCACTTACTGTGTTGGCAAAATTAGATAATGACTTTGGTGTGATTGGTTTAAACCAATGACTTTTTTGTATAATATTGTCACACAGCGCTACCTGAAATCGAGTCTAGGGTTAAAAGGTCTACGGGTCATCAAAACAACTCAATCTGCATTTGAGCACTTCATTCGTGACGAGTTTGCCACTCTGCCGGACCTTCATGAGAGAATATTCAGGTTGGTATATATTACTAAAATGTATGGCGTTACGTATTTATTACGTACCTTTACACAAATAAACAAGAAATCATAATCGTACAATTTAATTCAGTATTATTATGACGCATGAATTGATTTCATACAGCACCGTCGTTTACGCAAAATGGAACTATGCATCAACTCAAGGAGTTGACTATGATTTAGCATGGTAAGGCTAAAACTAACCAAATATAATTCGATACCAAAATCCGTTTTCTCTACGTAGTATAATGCGGTTTATGACATGTGTTGTTAACTGAGAAATCACTATGGTAAGGCTAAAACTAACCAAATATAATTCGATACCAAAATCCGTTTTCTCTACGTAGTATAATGCGGTTTATGACATGTGTTGTTAACTGAGAAATCCCGTTACTTTTTCCACGACAGGAATACAGTGCGGGATTGTATCCTGGATGCATTTGCATGGACCGCCGGATGTTGGAGTCTTTTCCCCGTCAGTTCAGAATACATTGTATTTGGCACAGAAGCGAGTGTTGGAAAAAATCCCACAAATGAGCCACATCGAGACAGCACTTCCAAACAAGCATTACACAGCAATTGACTTCTCCAGCTTTAACAGTATGAGTAAAAATATCCCTAATGATGAAGTTTTCTTACCTACCGAGCATCCTGCAGGCAACATCCGTGCAGTTCTGGGCAGGAAAAATCTTTTACCCCAATTTTTTCCTGTAACCCCAATGCAATCAAAACTTTAAACTATTACGCATTGCAATAACTGTTTCAAGAAGACGAATCCAACACTATATGCCATAAGCCAAAAATGCATTATATTTGTTAAGAAGCCAGATAAGGGCTTAGATCCTGTAGTTAATTGCATGGCATACCCCAAACAAGTAAAAGCTTTCCAGTTAAAACAACAAACAATGAGATATAAAGTTGATAATATTCAATATTGTGACATTTTAATTAAGAATAATAAATGTGGTTTCATATAACGTATTCACTTATTATAAGAAGTTTTACTGCAAAACACTGCCTTTATCCGGTTGATTAAACATCCACTCAGAATCAGGTTCTGCATGACTTCCTATAAATTAAACACGGAATAATGACCTACCACCAATTACAATGAAATAACAAGTAGACATCTTACGAAATGAGGAACCTTATTGGTGTATTGTGGCTTTACAAATTGTTTGCGATAGTATTAGATATCAACCACAAAAGCCACTGCTTCCAATGAAGTAGAAACGGGAACTTACAAACTCTTTTGAGTACTTACACAGAACTAGAGCATATAAATAAAAATGTAGTGTACATGCTGACATTGGATTTGCTAGACATCAACTTTCAATTTCAATCTAATTCATGTTCAATACAGCACTAGTTTAAAATTAATAAAAGTTAAAATTTTGTATTAAAATGAAGGCATTCGTATTCATAGCCACATTCGGTATGCTATACGTTCTTACTACAGCTCAAAATTATAGGAGGGATCCCGGTATCAGGGATCAAGAAACATTCGACGATTCTAGGTCGAATGAAGTGAGTAGTTCAAGAAACTTGCCACCAATCTTCCTTAATTTAATTGTTGTTCCGGTGGTACGTGACGGAAATAGAGGAGAGGAAATGCAAGCCCCATTGACACGACCCAGTAAGTAAATCTAATCTCTAAATGAGATATTATTACACTACAATAATACAAAATACTTTAATACAATAAAAGACTTTTACTTTTAAAACTCTAATCGATCCGATTTAAAACAAATAGTGTGGCCTGATTCTGAACGATTAACTGATCTACGTACTAACATGGTCCCAACAAGTTTTAGTGTTACATATGGGAATGAACAGAAGAATAACCTTCAGCAGGCTAAAAGCAGTTCTTCCAGAGGACCACAGCCAGGCGTTCTGGCGACGCCTCCACCCTGCGTATACAGTCACACGTTGAGAATGTGCATTCCTGCAAAGTCTGGTGGTGGCTCTAAGCGTCCACCGCGTGAAAGCTACTGAAAAAGTATTTACTAATCTAAATTTTCTACCAAACTTGATTAAATGAGAATACAAGTCTATTTCATCATATCAGTTATACCCAAAGTGCTAAATTTGTTTCCCATATTCATAGCTTCTGTAACAAACTTTCAGAAACTCTGTTTATGGATTACATTAATTTCGTTTTTAATTATTGTGCAACATTTATATGTAACGCATTACTCATCTTGCACCGGCAATTGCTTTTGAAATAAGTTCTAACATATTTTGTCGTGGAGGGGTTGGCGGCCTTGGATTCCTACGCGGAGGTTTTACAAACCGTGGACGGCTTAGCGATGTGGCCAGTTGCATTTGTGGCATCCGACCTTGACTCCTTCTCTCTGGGTGATAGTAAGGGTTGGTGTAGTAAGACGAGTAGGGTTCTTCGTAATTGTGTCCCGGATACTTGACCACTGCGCGATGAGCAACTTCAGACACTGTTGATCCAACGCCTCGCATTATCTCCCCAATCACACCCACAGTATACAGCACTTTAGGTAGAACAGGTTGGTATTTCATATGAACTCGCCCATGCCTACCGTAGAACACGATTGGGCTTAAATGTGTTGCTCGGAAGACCATCGTCTGCAGTGGATGAATAACTTGAACTTTGGAATTTACGTGTGCACATGCAGGGCAATTAAAAGTTACTAAAAAGCAAATTAATATGCTGATACTAAGGCCCCAGTTAGGTTGATTACGATGGTTGATTGATTGTATCTTTTTTGACGCCATTCTTATTCTCTGATTATTTGCAGGTCACTTGATTGAATCTTTTGTGTAATGTATAAACACGATCTTTATTTAGGTTCGTTTAAAAAAATACAGTCGAGGTTCAGGAAAACCTTTGCAAATCACACAGAGAGAAGTCTTTTGTTGTCGTTATAAAACCCAGCTTCTGAATGTTCTAGTTACAAAATGAAAAAAACTACAAAGTAGTATTTGGGTGTTTTACTCTAATGAAAAATGTTATGTATTAAAACTGGCACTGATACTCAAATTTTAATACGCATACGTTGGACCTTAGCTATATAGATAATATGGAGAATGCAGCAGACTTCTCATATTCATATGTACTTATGGGGCATTGAGAGATGAGAGTTGACACTTGACAGGTGACTGCATAATGCATCGCAAACACTTTTACTTTTTGATGACTATTATTAGATTTACCTGTACGCAAACGGTAATAGGTGTTATAGAAATCTTGAAATTATGACAACTTGACTATTCAGTTAGTTACAATGCGGCAGACTTTGATATAGATGACAGGTTGATTGTTGTACAAAGGGAGTCAGTCTTCAGGTAACATGCTTTTGAACACTGCACTGGTCTTAACATTGAAATGGTAACGAACCATGACAAGTAAACAGTTTTTAAAGCATGTTCAATTTTAGCGTATATAATGATACAGGGCGAGTGCAACACGAAAGCGCTTAACAATGCATTGGTATTGGTAAGTATATGCATCATTCAGGATGAACTTACTTCAACTTTTTCGTTCTTCAGTCGGATATATGAATGGCAGTGGCAAGATTCTATAATGACCGATTTCACTAGTTAGTTGAGCCTTATTGCAGCAGTAACTAAGTATCTCTAATCATTATCACAAAGGATTAAATTTCATTTTCGAGTTGTGAGATTTATGTGACGTTTTGAGGTAGACCTAAGATGAGCCCAACAAGAAACAAACCTACTCGAGTCCAACCATCAACCACACCTCGCTCATAATCCTACTCACCTAACTTCTGTCCTTATTGTCAACGGAAACATTATCAAATACATCATTCTAATTGCGATATGGCATTTTATGAATCCAACTAGTGCATTACACCGATCACACCATTAACCTGTGGTATAATAATTCGATTTCTCAAGAATTAACTCATCCATTTAAAAATTTATTATTTTTCCAGTTCAAATCTCATTGCAAAATTTTCAGTATCCAGCAAAGGCAACAGAGTTATAGTCTTTAGCAGTTAAATAACTTTAAAATGTCCCTTTCCGCTCGACAGCGCATATTTGAAACTCCGTGAAACGGAGTACAAGCTTCAAAAGTTACAAGCAGATCTACTGACGGGAGAAAATGAAGGTACTTCGTCAATGGCTGACTTTTTAGCTCACCACAAAGAGCTGATGTCATTACCAACCAAAACCAAGAACACTTTACCATTCAGTTTCAACCAAAGTCCTTACTACCAAAAAATGACAAAAGCTCAGAAACTAACTCTACCCCCAAAAATAGACCCTAAATCAAACAGCCGCATGATGCAGTTCAAGGACCCTATAGATGAATCTGAAAAGTAGATCTTTAGATAAGTTATCAAATTATACCAAAGATAAATGTTTGGAATACTTTGTTGTAAAATATCAAATGTTACTTTAGAATCATACATCCGAACTCTGAAGGACTTGCAAGACACCCATTCACTCGCCCTACAAACTTTATATCAACAATTAGAGGATCAAACTGCAAAAATGGCGACTTCAATACCCAAAATTGCCCCTGGTTCTTCATCTATCCGTTTCAAAAACGTTCGAAATTCACAACGCTATTTGAAAACTCCTCCTAAACAAAGTACGACAACAAAAGTTGTTGTAAAATCGAAATACAATGTTAGCACCCGGTCAGCATCCCTTTCTAGCACGGAACCTGAACAAAATTCCAACAAAGCAAAATTTCCATCAACGAAAGCTTCGTCTGCTCTGCAAAAACCAAAATTCTTGCCTACAAAAAGATCATATGTAAACCCAGTTGATCTCCAAAAGAAGGTATCAAAATTACTGAAGTCTAAATCACACTTAACAGAAATTGTTCAACCTAAAACCAACCAAGGATCGCCATTGTCAAATGTGTCTATACCTGCATCTGAGTTTGATATAAATGCGTTGCGTTTTGATGGTATGGGTCCGGAGCAGTTGAGAAATAGTATTGCATATGCCCTCACAGCCTCAAATATGATGGGCGTAGTTTTGAAACCTGATTTGAAAACATACAAAAAAGGTCCTTTGGGTTGGAGTGAAAAGGCTTCATTGACTTCTACTACTGTTGACATCAATAAAAATAAAGGAAAAAATATTTCAGCAAAGGAAGTTCTTAATTTACTCAAACGAAAGGTGCCTGATAGAGCACCTTCCATTCGCGAACATCTTCCACCACATCAACGAGGACTGATTGGTGTAGAAATATCTGGATTTGAACCTGAATGTGCTTTCTTTTATAGAGATCGTAATGGGCAATTCAATCCACATTTGCAGGGACAAAAATCCTCCGCAAAAATATTTCGAGGTAAAAAGCCGAAAAGCAATTTTGTATCTTGCAAATGTAAATGGCTCACCATTAGATAGTGTATAATAAATGTTCTTTTTTAATATCCAACGGTATTCTTTGTTCAACGACACGACAGAACAACTAGAAGCAGGAAACCTATGGAAGTAATGCGTAAAGAAGTCAAGGGAAGTATTGAACCTGAATGTGCTTTCTTTTATAGAGATCGTAATGGGCAATTCAATCCACATTTGCAGGGACAAAAATCCTCCGCAAAAATATTTCGAGGTAAAAAGCCGAAAACCAATTCTGTATCTTGCAATTCTAAATGGTTGACCATAAGATAGAGTAAATGTAATAGTTGTGTTTAGTTTTAATATCCAATGGTATTCTTTGTTCAACGACACGACAGAACAACTAGAAGCAGGAAACCTATGGAAGTAATGCGTAAAGAAGTCAAGGGAAGTAATGCGAAAGAATGACCTGTTAGAACGGTGACTGGACTCTTGTGCTAATTTAGGACTAATATGAATAGATCAGCCAAAGCAGAGCAGGACAAGGATTTACTTAATTTTGATTTGCATAAGAAAAACTAGAAATATTATTGATAGCAGCAACAGTTCACTTTTTAAGTACAAAGTGCCCCATACTAATCCAAGCAAAGTAATAAAGCAAAGCAAAATCTCGTCTCTATACACTATAAAAATGATGCTATTATAAGCGTTAAGATAAAAACGACTAGTATAAGTATGTCAACTGGTATGTGTCTAAAATCAACGGTCTAAAAGGACATTTTGATAAAATAACTATAACTAATAGTAAATAAATTTTTTAAAGATATATATTTTAATGTATGAAAACCTTGAAGTGTACTGGCATGTAAGAACTTCAAGTAATTATTTTAAAATAGCAAGAGCAATGAGTAAGGAAAAGTTTTCAGTAAGTTTGTGTAGTTTCTATTCCTGATTCCAAGCCTGCTCATACTTACTAATAGATCTTAAAATAGTAACGTGTCTGTACAATGTCTGAAAGCTGGATTCGCAGCAGATTTATAACATCCATGCATGTTAAATTCGTTGAGGATAGTCTTCATAAACATTGCAACACAATTCTTGATTAGGTTCATGGAAGACTTACAATTTGAATAATCCCAAAATGAATATATTAAACGAATAACCTGACTCTAGTCTATTATTCCATGACCATTTACTAGGCAATAACTAGACATATTGCACGAAAAGAACGTTCTCCAGCCCTATTTTAGAAAAACTGCAAGACCAGTCTGTAGTTGAGTTTGGAGCCGGAAAGTCAGGAACTAGAAGTGCTACGACGTAAATGGTACTAGAGATAATCGAACATATTGCATACACATTTGACTTACAGGATACCTATTCGAAGCGCTTTGGATACTTTAAACGGTAAATCTTTAGCTTGTAAACTGTTTTTTAACGAAACGATTCAATCATTTTTAACTGCGTTCCGCTGATAATATTGCATTATGTTCAATTAACTTATTAGTTTGTGACTTGTACTATAAAATCGTATAAAATATTAAAATTTACACAGTTAACAGACACGTAATCCCACATTACGCGACCAACTGACGATGTCTCCTCATCTTGAGCTTCTCCGAAAAGTGCCAAGTTTCCCGAACTACTCCTCGTCTCTATTTGGGTACCCGGAACGATGTATTCAAAATGGAATGTCGTCCCTGATAGTCCTTGGCCCCCCAATTCACCTCTACAATTGCTTGCCTTCCAATCAATGCACCATTCATGCCTCGGGCTTCCCTGATTGGGCAACCATCTCCGATATTGCAGAAATTTTTGAGCAGTTTGGAAAAATATATAGCATTGAGCTCTCAGTAACAATTGATCCAAAGAAAAGAATCGGAGTGAATCCCCCACACTGTAACGGCTGGGCATTGATAACTTATGTTTCATTTGAGTCAACACAGAAGGCATTATTTGCTCATCTCACTCGACGAATTCCAGGTAATATATTTTTGCATGGAAAAGCAATTCCACGAAGCATACACATTCGCAATAATCCGCATCTACTCTCTTCGTAAAAAAACGTTACTTTTACTTTCTATTTGTACTTTGTATACAGGCATGTGCACTCCTATATCTATTTACAAAGGATGCTGCAGCAACGTTGTACTACTCAAGAATTTGCCATCATTTCTCTCCAAGGCTGATATTCTTAGCCGCATTAACAGTTATCAAGGGCTAGTGAGCATTTCTTTCATTGGGGTCACTACTGCTCGAATGGTTTTTGAAGATTTGGACTACGCTCTACTATTTATGGACCTGGTATCTGCTGGTGGGCTCGTCATTGAAGGTTACACATGTGCCGTTGAGCCAGAAGACAGGGATGAAATTGATGATTTTGATAACTGAAAAGATCTGACTACATTTAAGACTAAATGTTTGAGTTTCAAAATAGGTACTTTTTTGAGTTTTGATTTATTTTACCTGTGACACGCTTGATTCACAGCTCTAGTATGCTGTTTGATTTTAAAAATTTTAAACACAGTATATACACTTTCCTCTGTGTCGACAGATTTCCAGATTAGGAAGAATGAAAAACTCCAATACTATATATTTTACTGCTACTACGTACGAAATGATTTTTATCATAAGTTTAATGTAGTTTGAACGTATAAGTAATTTGACTTTTTCCGACTTTATTTAAATTATTATTTATTTTTTAACTGATACTTAAGATTTTTACACGCTATTTGCATAGCGTCTAATTTGAATTTTCTAATATTATATTTTAATTCTAAGTAGGTAACAAATAACAAATGAGAAAAGTATTGAAGTAAACATTTTAAACAGAATAAAATAAAACCATGATAATAAATGCAAATTGAATGCAAGTCTTTGACCTATACCACTAAAGATTAAAATATTGCAAAACTGCAAAGGCATACACGGCACTTCTATTTGTACGACCAGACAATCGAACATTTTCATACCATTCACTGTTTTCCATAATACATGGAAAGGAACTACGACTCACGATCACGTAGACATATTTAGGAAAAATGTTAGTGTGTAAAAATACCACTATCAGTATAATTTGCGTAATCTCCTTATCGTTGAGATGAGGATTAGTCATACAGCTTTAAAATAACTGAAAACTATATAAAATTCTATTATTAATAATTCAAACAAGTAAAATTAGTAACTGGCACAGGGCAGGGCTACTAGAAGGCATGATAAAATTAGTAAAGTCAAAATGTTAAGAGCACACAATACAATATGTGTAACAATTTTTAAATCGTAACAACATCCTTATCTAAACTAGATATATATGCAGCTGGCTGGTCACGATACGATTAATGACAATAGTTGCTTGTAATAACATGATATTAAAATGATAACCATCTAAAATAAAGTAAGTATAAGTATAGACTACTATTATGAAGATCAAATTTGTTTCTAAAACTCAAGAAACACATACACGATAGGACGAAAGTTAAAAATTTCCAGTCTAATCCACTAGCAGTAGTAGAACGTTTTCGTGAACTAGATAATAGACTGTTACCTTAATCTATATGTGATAATCTGTATAAATACTACTAAAGGTAACAAAAAAGGCTTTGAACTAAACTTGTTCTCCTTATGCAAGTGGAAGCTGTTCAATTGGTGTGAAGAATTTGAAATCTTTCGGAAAAAGCTCTTCAGCTCGTGGATACATCAACTTGTATGACTGTCGAATGGTTACATCAGCAACTCCTGCAACATCGCCAATTTCCTTTTGCGAACGTTTGACTTCCGATGCCTAAGAAATTAATTTGATTTATACACGTCAGATCTTCACCATCACTGGTTTTATTGTGTATGTGATTTTATGATATACTACAGTTTAAATACCTGAGATGCTATATATATCGCTGCAGCAGCAACGGAAATTGGTGAACGACCTGGCACAATGTCCAAGTCTACCGCAGCTCTGGCGATTGCAGTTGCAGCCTTTTGAACAGAATTTGGGAGACCCAAGTTGGAACAGAAACGCGACATAAAATCTCCTGTCGTGATAAGCTCCACTGAAGTATCCAGCGCTTTCAAAATCAGCTTGAAACATCGACCAATTTCTTTTTTTGAGATTTTTGAAACTGCGCATATTTCCTTGAAAGTTCGTGGTACTCCCTCTTGACGGCAAGCGATGTAAAGACAAGCAGACGCAATAGCATCATTGGACCGACCCTTCAGATTTTTTCCATCGTGAACCATCTAGGTAGAATACAAAATATTATAAAAATAACTGCAAAAAACTGTTTTAGTATTACTTGCTTAAGTATAGTATTAACATTGTAAACCTTGAATAGATTGTTTGCTCGATCAACAATGGTTTTAGGTAGATTTATTCTATCGGCCATCTGATTAATTTCTTTAAATGCATTCATCAACGCACGATCTGCACTAGATATCGCTCTGCGATTTTGGTACTTTGCCACACCAAATTCATCAAATGCAGCATCTCCGCGTCCTCCTCCAATGATGGTAGTTAAGTCGGATCCATTGAGCAAAGGATTTTCAGGTCCACCAACACGTGAAGGGTCTGTTCCTGCTTTTTCATTACTAAATGTTCGCCACTCTGATCCAACATCTATAACCCTGAAAGTTAATAAAATTAATGTTTTCCTCATCGTTTGTTTCCCATGTTCATAACATACATACACATTCAAGTTATTTGTGATTGCGTTTCGGGATTATGTCGGAAACGCAACTCCTTCAATTTCAGGAATCCATGAAATTCTCATGCATCATGCCAATCTCACTAAACATGAGAGAGAGGGACATCAGGGCAGGGTCATTTTTGCTAACAATATTCACCTGTCTCCCACAACCAAGCCACACTCGGAACAAATTTGATCTCCAGCCCTGTAGTCTTCCACCAGTGGCGCATCAGGATGTTCCTTACAGTGAACTCCAGTAGGGTCAACCCTCGACATAATGTAATCGAGTTATAATTCCTGCAAATATCAAAATTTATAGCATCAATTACAACTTTTCATGACCATACTAAATGAAAGTTGTTGAAGCTGTTACGTATTTTTTCCCATAAATACAAATATACAAGCTCATAGTACTCCAAACTCTACCATCTAGAGAATCTAAAAACGGCATGATTCGCATTCTACACTTCTACATTTTTACAAAAAATTCTAAGGATGGAGGATTATAATAATTATTTATAGCTCTTCTTCTTCATTTACAATTTAAACTCCATTTGAGCTAAAACTTTGGATAAATATCTGACCCGTTTCTTAATACATGAAACTATGAGGCAAGTTCATAGCACAAGATTAGGCTATATGTATTTGTATTTATATTGAGGGTAAATATTGCTGTGTTGCATGAGCACTAGCGTACACATTCCATAAAAATAAACAAAGGGAACTATTTTAATAACGTTGTTCTCTCACAGTGACGACTTGATGTTTACTACACCTAAAAAGTAGCTAGTTAACGTGTACAGGCCAATTAATTGGCAATTATGTAATTTAGTACGGTATATTCAAACTAATTTGTGATTTCCAGGAAAACACTCCACCAAATTAAATCACAAATCCAACACCTACGAATGCGAGATAGTGTTGCACCAGAAAACAAGAGCTAAAAACGCAATGTGATACAAAATATGCACACAAAAGCAGGGTTCAGTTCTCTCTCAGGAGTCGCAACACAAGTGAGCACCTCATGAGCACCTCTCCTCTCTATATATATTCTGTTCTCCTCTTCTGTTGTTGTTGGGTAAATAGAAGAACTACGTTCGCGCATATAAGACTCAGAAAATTTAGAGCCAAGAATATGAAGCCAATCGTTTCAACGATTGTGTGGTTGTGTTGGGTTGCTCTTTCTACTACTTAATACATACTGTGCATGTGCATTGCATTGTATTCACTCTCCGGATTGTGAATTTGTATATCTTAAAAAATATACTTCAACCACTTCAACATTCTACATTTACTTCTCCATGCATTTTGAGAGCCCCTAAAAAGAGAGCTCTTTTTCGTTGAGCCCGTTTTTGTTGTGTGATGCAGCAGTCCAAAAAACTAAATGTAAAGATTATGGAAGAGTGAACTGTACTTTTATACTTTTATGCTGACATGGAAAGGATGCTGATGCGACAAACCCTACGCGTTTTGGAATGGTGTATATAGGTGATCAGATTAGGATTAGGCGATATGGAAGTATATGGAAGATATGGCAATATTGGCAATCGTTACATGGAACGCAAACGCATACTATTGTTAATCTAATCACTAATTTTATT
>JAANSM010003179.1:0-13404 GCA_036850725.1 Orchesella villosa | reverse complement strand
AAAGTATATAAAAAGTTACATTTTTTTATTCGTTTTATGCTGAAGTCTCGGATTGTAAAAGTCTCTTTTTTCGAGTGGGTCAACTCTTTTATGTTGAGGGTCCCTTATAATTGTGCCTTTATAAAAGGAACGTTCCTTCCTAGTGTAAACCATATATAAAAGAATTACACTTGGTAACATGATACAATATGTGGGTTCTCCTATTTGTTAGGTTGTTTCATGACAAAAAGTTTGAAACTTTTCTGAGAAACGAAAAGGCTGACTTGCCAAGTGGAAAAGCTCACCACTAGTTTGGGTAATACTGATATCGCATCGTCTAAAAGCTAAACCGCCTGGCGGCTTTCCTCACTTCACTTTGTACTACACCTTTGTTTTTCTTGTGTCTCGTTTCTGATGCTATGCAAGTGCTATGCTTACATCGTTGTTGCTGTCATGTTTTTATTATAGTAATTTCACTATATTTTCGTATGTGCCTATTAAACATACGTGCCCAATAGGGCTCAATATATATAGCAATATAAATATCTTGTACTTTCATCCAGAGGGGCCTTTCTCTCCACCTTTTAGTAGGTCGCTCGCTCATCACCACCACCACATATTGTTGTAACAGCTCTGCAGAATCCACTGTGCAGCGCTACTATTTATTTCCACGAACCTCACTTTCTCTCTTTTCTTCTCCCTCTGAAAATTTCACTGTGGCTGCTGAGACTCTTCACTTTCTCCAGTATTGGTGTACAGTCATGCTTAAATGCTTGGGAGTACTGAGCATTGGCTTTGCTCTCTCACCAAGATAGTAGTGAAAGGAAACACGGCCAAAATTTGATACCTCCAATTTTCTAGCCTACATAGTCCCTGTTTTATTATTATACACCGTCATGTGAGGTTTCGTTGAAATTTTGCGGTTGGCTCCTTTCTCTCCTTATATCCTTGTGCTCTGATGTGCCTTTTGTGCACCTTGCCAAAAGCTTTTCAGCTGCTTCCTTGGAAAAAAAATAACATGAAATGGGGGTACAACATCAAGTGATGAAAGGAAAGGCAGTTCCCAGCTCTTCCTACAGAAACAGAGCGGAGGCTACACGACTGATATATGGAGGGTGAGAAATGGGTCATCATCATCATTTCATGCAGGTAACTAGCTACCTACTTGTCTAATATGTGATACATATGATACGATACACCATAATAAGCATGGCTTCCACATGAATGGTTGAGGGCTCTCCATTTCACAAATATTAGATTACAGTGATAGATCACGGTGAATCATATTATCGTCAATGTCTTTACAAGAATGAATTCAATATTGAGAAGAGCCAGAGATTGGTGAAGTATGGTTTTGTCTTTTGCCATACCAAAGAAATAGACTTTAAGAACATGCCGATAAGGGATAATTTTTT
This sequence comes from Orchesella villosa, assembly GCA_036850725.1. Classification (NCBI taxonomy): domain Eukaryota; kingdom Metazoa; phylum Arthropoda; class Collembola; order Entomobryomorpha; family Orchesellidae; genus Orchesella; species Orchesella villosa. Next base: position 12,010 of record JAANSM010003179.1, on the reverse strand, counting down.
TGACATTTTTGTACCTCACATTTCATTTTAAATCTCGTTACGATAAGTTTGTTAATTTTTTTACTAGCGTTATCAGCATTGCCAACAGTATTGTCCTGTCTCAACCGAAAAGTAAGGACAAAAGCGTTATTTATATTTTATGTTGAATTTCGTTTCTTATAAAATGCTAAAGCCTCACAGCGTGTCCTTCGTTCACATTTTGAAGTTGAATTAAAACAGGGCTATATGACACGTTCCCTTTATTAAAAAGTCTTGACAAACTGAATGCTTACAGTAGGATGCTACATAATTGACAATGTAATGAAATCGAGCGTAATATATTGGTAGACAAGTGTTTCAAAAGAATATCATGAAGATATCGTCACATTTGTCGAAAATTGGTGTCTTTGCCAACTTTAAACTTATTTAGAAAACAACAAGTTAGAATTGGAAATACACACACCTACGTTATACGGATTAGTCGGTAAAAATGGATGTAGTGCACCTTCCCTCTTCTGTCAAGTAAGCTGGGAGGTCGTAGCCAACAAACCGGGAGAAGCATTTTTACAAACCGAAATGTATAACATCGGAGGGAGTTTCAGTCTAAGCAGTGAGTAGTCCCGAAGGAGACTTCGTCTTGTCGTCCCAATTTCTTCAGACAAAGTGTCAACCTGCTCTCTTACTTCTCTCTAGGTACCATTTTTTGTTCACTCTTCAACTAAGTCACTTGGCGAAGGATGCAAGAAAAGGTGACTTACGTTTAGCTTTATGTTATGTAGAAAACAAGTCAGCAGGGCAGGCGGCAAGGTCTCACAGGCCAAGTGGCTAACTGAGAGCATGGAACCATGTCGTTATTGCTATATAATACATATGTGCTGAGGGAAAGCTTCTCAAACTACATACATTTCACTTGGAAAAATAGTGAAAGAGAGAGAGAGAGAGAAGGTACATCTGTACAACATATTTGGGTACAATCAACTAAACTGCTAGTGCATATACACATATGAAAACTAGTTCTTTCTTTCTTATGCGTGCATCTTCTTTTTTGTGCATATCTATAAGTATAGCCATAGTTGCTCTAGTCATGGTTCTTGCATACACGGTAGTAAAATCGTGCAAATCTCTAGGAAAAGACCCGTTATTCCCACAAGTTATGAGGATGTAAATGTCAGCTTGCAATAGCCCTCATCGAATGGATTTCCTCGCACACACGACTCTCTTCCTCCTTGCTTCTCTTTCTTGCCTCCTCTTTTTACTCACTTAGGTCATAGCCATTTCAACTTGTAGGAAGATGTTGTGTGAAAGATTGGAGAAGGGCAAAAGGAGCCTCCAACTCGACGCTCTATATATATATATTGCTTAAAAAAGAGGAAGATAGAATAAAAAAGATTCAGGAGAAGCTGAAGAAACGCATTATATTTATAAGATGAAGGAAAACATTAAGAGAAGCAAAAATGTGAAAAAGAAGGTGAACTGCTTTCACATTTTTTTGCTTCCTCTTTTCATTTCCTGGGAGGCTGATAGAAGTACCATTATGTAAGCACTTCTTTAACAAAATGTGCAATACAGGCTTCCTGGACTGGCTCCTTGATTCATTTTTGTATTACAATGTTGCTCACATTTTCTTCCTTGCTCCCGTTTTTTTTGCAAAAATGATATGACGGTCACACAGCCAAGGAAGATTGTGTAGTAGTGCAGCACTTAGGACGAAACCGGAGCAACTAAACTGAAGTCGATGGGTGAGCATGAATATCAAATAATGAAGTTGATGGAATGAAAAAGTATAAAAGGTGGTAAGTCAAGTCACTTTCATTCTCGTGAGAGTAAGTGTTGCATCAAGCAAATCATTGAGTTTAAGTGATCCCCTCCGCTATGCCTTCCGCTTATTTTGTTGCACTAACTTGGAAACCTGAATTGTAGCATGTTAACCTGGCATAAATTCATTGCTTAAACTTATCTCAACCATGTACATTTACATCAAACCATAAAGTGTAAAGACCCACATAGCAAATCGCAAAAAAACTAATATTTTTGCACACTCCATTGTGTCGAATTTGCTTTGACTGGATCCTCAATGCCACAGCTTTCAAAATTGGCTCACAACGAAATGAGTGAAACGCTTTGATTATGGAATGTGAACTTGTTTTTAATAACTTTACGGTGAAACCCTATAATGTACTTTTAAAATCGGTAGAGCGTGAATCTGAAGAAGGTATGTAAAAACGTAATTATATTGCTAATTATTATTAGGTAGGTAGATGTGATATTTCAGGAAATTAGATTTCATCCTTAAAGCACAAGGCGGAAGTTGGTTCATATTGAAAGTTTGGTATTAAACCTCCCAGAAATTCTCGTGTAACCACATTTTGCATGATATATATTTATTTATATATTTCGTGTTAGAAGTTAGCGTTTGTACATAAACATAACTCATGGTCCGTTTATATTTTCAACTATTTATATAAAAATCGAGGTTTACGAAAGGTAATTAGATTTTCTCTTCGTGCAGCATTGAACTTTGATGTATTTTTGGGAAAACACTTATGAACGCATGTACCAAGGGAAGGACTTAATCAAAACTCAATTAAAACTTGGAGTGTCTACGAATATATAGTGTGAAGCAATATACATGTGAATGTGCTTTTATATGAATTCCATCTTCAAAACAAAAAAAAATCCCATTTGATACCTACGTTCTACTCTAGTACGAACGACACCGCCTCAAACTAATCTCGACATAATAATAACGCATATATATATAGGAATAATCGGCACTTTCCTTGACAGATACAAATATGCCCTCTCAGCCAGAAAAGAAAAGCCAATAAATAAGCTATCAAAACTTTAAAAACTTTCTTTTCTTTTCTCCATCGTCATTATGGAAGACTGCGTACATACTTAACTAATAGCAATAGGAGCTCCTCTAGCTAGCCACCACTTCAAGTTTCGCCTCAAGTAGTCATACTCTGAAAAGGTAGCTCTCTCAGAAGCAAAATGAGGTTTGGGTAAGATTGTGATGGTTCATGGTGAAAGTACTACAATATAAAAGATGTAAGAATTTTATACTAATATGCTCTATAGATGGATGCCCTTATTTTGATGTACATATGAATCTGGTCTGGTTGAAGTCATGAAGACATCTAAGCAGAGCTAAAAGTGAGTGGAATTTGGTATGCATGCTACTTAAATCCCCTTGAGCACAGAAGGAAATCTTTTTCCATTTCATCCAAATATAAATGGAGAGAGAGAGAGAGAAAGAACATGGGAAGCAGAAGGAGGAAATGAGGTATTTAGATTCCACCTCATTCTTCCCTCAACCGACTTCTCAATATGTTGGATTTTATGTGAACTGACAAAAGCATGCCATATTTGTAAATCAATACGTATGTCTAACACTACACTATACACTACACCCCAACCATACGGAACCAAACCACCATATATAAACTAATGGAACACACAACGACAACTACACAAGAAAATTGTGGAATCTTTCAAGAATCCGCCGGTGAAAAGGAAGCGCTCAATGGTCACACAACATATAGAAAGGAAGAAGGCTCTTGAACAAAGTCGATAGATTATATTGAAGAGAGACGGAAGCGACGTAAAAAGGGAAGTGGATTTCAGCCCATGGATCATCAAGCATGCTACGTATGAGCTGTTACCATCATCATCATCTTCGTCTTCTTCGTCTTCCTTCTTCGGTCTCAAGTTCTTCAGAGAGAATAACGTCATTCCCTCTGATACGATGGGTCTCCCTGGACAAATTCCACCGTTAACCTACCAATCATTCTTCCAAGTAAATTTACCCACCTTACATAATATGTACATATATACTTACATTAAGCACATTTCCATTTCTTTCCTGTATAATACAATACAACGGAATATTTTTTTGTCATGGAATGAAATCACATCATGGAAATGTCATTGCTACTTTCTTCTCATCTTTCTTCGATTCCTTTTGCCCTTAACATCTCGACCAAAATTTGAAGATTTTACTTTGCTCTTGCTCTCACCCACTCTCCATATCCGGCTCTTGTGGTTTGGTTACCGGAATTCTTTATCTTTGCATGCATCATCAAGCAGCCAAGTGAAGTACTCTTTGAACAAGCTTTTATTCAAAATATTCCTTTTACAAATGTGAAATGACGTAATGCACATTCCATGTGTTTACGTAGCTACGCATGTGTTATGTATTGAGGCTAGATTTTCCCAAACTTTTTTCTTTCTCATTATGTGGATTTACTTGATATTTCTAGTGAGTCATGTCATCAGTCATCAATGACAGATAAGTTATATGAGCCTTTCTTATACTTTACTTTGCTTTTTGAGAAATTACGCGTTCAATTTGCAAATCAAATTACACATGATAAAATGTTTTTTTAAACCAAAACTTTGTTGTAAAAAGCGGTACAAAAGAGTATAATATAACATAATATAAAATAATATGTGTATACCGTATGAACGTCAGTATCATCATGTACACCACATAATAAATACGTACTTTTTTCCAGCTTGGAGATCAGCAGATGAAACTTTTTGATAGTACATTACGTTTATTCTTCGAATTATTCATAGCTCATCTACGGGCAGCTACATATAGCCGAGAAGTGGAGAACTTTTTTGGAAGACTTTTTTTCAGCCTAGTTGAGTGTCATATGTACCTAAGCATATTGTATATAAAAGTGCCAATAAGTAAGAGTGTTTCAATAGTATGAATATACACAAGTCCAAAAGTTATATAAGACTGTTGCTAAAACTTGTACAGTAGTGTACCTCCTTTCGTTTCGCTGTTGCCGATGGCAAGAGATCATTACATCAACCAGCCACGAGCAAATGAAGACATGTCACAAGGAACAGTGGCAATGAATGATGAAAATATGCCAAGGCACGAAGTTTTTTCCTGATTCAAAGTCAGGAGCTTCTGTCATACGCTCCTCTACTCTTTCTCATTCCCCATTTCCTTTAGCCACTCTCTCCCACAAATTCTTCGTCTTGTAAAAACTTATTTTCAGAAATCCACGACAGCCGACGAGAAAACTTGTAATGAATGAGGGCATGTTTTTTTGGAAGCTAAGGAAATGCATGACTGAGAGAGAGTGAAACCTGGGCTCCTTCTTATATATACACTTTTCAAGTCTTATGCATTGTATTAGCCAAGCATCGAGACTCCATTGTTTTTCCCATTTGTTTTTATGTATGAAGAACAAGTCATTCTAAGCCGTTGCGTCGCACCACTTGTACGGACTCGCCAAGTTATTTATATAAAAACTCTTGCTCTCACTTTTTGCTCTACATATTATTATTATAGAAAAGAAAGTGGCAAACCTAGCAAAGAAGCAGAGGCTTATCTTTTCTCCATTCATATTGTTACACTGATATTCTCTGAGAAAGTAGTAAGCGGGCGTGCATGCATAAATGACAAGGAGACAAGACTACAGAGCTATGTAACGAAGGTATGAATTGGTGTACTAGATATACATTATATGTGTACAAGAAGGGAACCTAGATTTTTCATTTACTTTACGTAATGCTTTGTTCATACATCCATTTAGTAAGAAAAGAACAAGATACACACGAGTGAAATTCCCCAAAGGATATTATAATTTTGTGAGGCGCATGGCTTAAATATTACACGTGCACAACATTATGTATTGAGTCATTATTTGATGCCACTTCATAAAACGCCAACAAAGCAGCTTCAAACTATGTGTGTAACGTATACATATACATTATAATACCAGAAATGTGGAGGAAAACCACGTCTTCCATGATATCAATAAGGCAATACTTTGGCAAAGTTTGCTTTCATAAAAATTATGCCTTGTCACAAGTGTAAACTTAAGACCTAAATTGATTGCTTTCATACATAAAAAATTAGAAGAGAAAGGAAAATGTTAAAAAACTTGTTGGAAAGATGGGAGATGGGATGCTCACATAACGGTCAAAACTGTATTAGAATGATTGCTGTCTGATTTACTTTCCCTCATAGATATTCAGCTTACGTTGTCATTTTCTTTTGGAACTAGAAAAAATATAGACGTAGTAGCACTTCTTTTCCTCCTCACAAGAAAAACAGAAACAGTACCATCCTATATACAATATATGAGGTGGAGAATGAAGGCCAAAATTACATTGCTCTCCCCTTATTTATCTAGTGATACAATCCACAGAGGTCACTTCAACCTACTTTCACTCTCTCGACTCTCAATTTTGCTAATTCACAAATAAAACACGTGTGTATGTGTCTTGTTTCTAAAAACAACAACACAGCATCAGCACAAATTACTTGTTGTTGGTTGTGCGCACAGTCCGCCACACACACAAAACACTCTCAACAACAATTGAGGGAAATCTTGTAAGAGGAAGATGAAGATAACCAAGAACAACAGAGACGGATTACCGCTCCTAATTGTACATCAAGATCTGACAAAACTTGTTATTTTGACATGTGTGTACTTTCACTGTATATTCTATGTATGCCCCTGTTCCATTCCCCTTCACATACATTATATTCTTCCAGTATGCCACATGTACATGTGATTACTTAGCACAGCAGGAAGAAAAAAGTTTTGTCTTTGCGAAATTTGTTAGTAGCAACGAGAACAAGTAAGTTGCAGCTGATGATGAGCATAAAGTTAGTTGTCTATAGTAGAAGCAACGACGTCAGCTCAAGAATATTATGTGTGTATGTATACACACCCTTAGGCTAACATGATATAATATAACATAACAAAGCATAACATAAATATTGGCAAGACCTTTATTACTAGCTAGCTGTTTCCTATATTAACTAAGTTTACTCCTGGTCTCCATCACAAACCATTTGGCTCCGCTCTGCTCACTACACCGTACGTTACTTTAGTGTTGTTAATAATAGGATGGATTAAAAACTACAAAAAAAGTTTTGATACTAGTCGTATTTCATTTTCAAACTAATCGGAAACCACATTCCTTAATTGCAGCTGAACAATTACATTATGTATCAATCAAGCTAGGGTTTTCTTTTTTGAATCATGAAAGAATCAACTTAATAATGATTAGAAATTTTTAAACAAAACTCATACTTCTGCTATGATCAAAGTTAAGGAGGATAATTCATAATCTCATCATTGTTAACGACTCCATAAGAAAACAGCTTTTGGGGTTGTTGTGATAAGATAAGAACAGGTATTCTATTAGATTACATGAGTCAAGAGAAGAGCGAGAGAGAGAGAGAGAGAAAAAGAGAGAGAGAGTTGAGCGAATAAGTGAGTGAGGAGAATGTCATATGTGTAAACTAAAAGTATGTATGAGTTTGTACATTTCCCAAAGCAAGTTATTCTGTCTAGAGCTATTTAAGATGATAACTGTCATAGTGACATGTTTGGGATAGGCATGCTGACGCAGACAACTTTTTCTCTTCTTCTTTACTTTTCTTCCACTCCGTTAACGAATGAGACAAAAGGGAGAACAAGGAGGAGGAAGAAACGAGTGAGGAAAAGTGAGCACAGAAAATTTAGACGAGACACTACGACAACGACAGTCTTATGTGTATATAGTCTTTGAAAAGTGACTTTTTCTTACAACAACAACAACATCAACGTATATCAAACATTGATACTTTTGATGCTATTAGCTCCAACTAACTGCAGATACTAACAACATCTTTACATAATGTAGTTATATCGACAGAGCTTGTGAATCGACAAATCAGCAGAGACGCTAAGCATATATATTCATATTGTATGTACCTAACCTTTATCCATAGCGCACATAAAAATAGTTGGCAAACAACAGTTTATATAGTGTTGAGGCAGCTGCCGTTCCCACTACCACACTACTCCTGCCGCCACCACCGGTCTGTTACTGTTTAACTCCTTGTTCAAACTTGCTACTTTTTAACTTTCCCCACGCTATCTTGTATGTCTGTGTTAGCGCCTCGCGTTGTGCATGTCTTTTTTTTGGGAGAGAGAGAAAAGAGAGTTATACAAGGAATGTGAACTTTAAACACACACACCTTCATCATACTACTTGTTCTTGTTTGTTATTCTTTTTGTTTACTCTCTCCAAAGAGTCATGTGTCTGCGTGAGTTGCATAAAGACAGGCAAAAACTGATTTTTGCAGTGGGTTCCCTTCTTTCTTCCCCTCCCAATAAAAGGGGGCTTAGCTCAATGAGATGCAAACAAAATTGCAATTACTTTTCAAACTTTACTCTAATTTCAAACAAATCCAAAGTTAAATGTTTGAACTTGTAATGATCACTTGAGTTATTATTTGTCGTGCAGAGTAAGTACGAGAGGGGCTTGTGCATGTGTGGATGTATGTTCGCATAAGAAATCAGGTACAGCTGCACCTGTCCTATGCATCCAATCCATTTTACCCAGTGATAACAGCAACTGTGAGAATGATGATGATGATGATTCACATTGAAACCGTAAGTATTGTATAAACAAAGAAAATTCAGCAACCAATCCGAAACTTGTCAAGTACATATTTGCTTCTAGTTATGAAATCATATTTTATGCACCGATGTGCTGGAAGCTAGAAGAGAAAGAGAAATCTTGAATAAATGGCATTCATTTTTTCCAAGAGGAAACTAAAGCTTTATGAGGATAGGCAAGAAGCACGGCGTAGAAATACGTTTTTCTCTCTCTCTTTCTTTCTCTTTGTGAGTGTGTGTGTTAGCAGACATTACATCTAGGTAGTTTGATGATAAAATCAGGAAAACTGAAAGTACCTTACTTACAAGGAGAATAAAATGGAGGAACTTCGTACATAACTCTCTACTTCTACCAACGAATCCATTTTCCTAAGAAAATATTGAGAATGCTCGCCCATTTTCTTACTCTCTTATTTTTTAACCCCTTGTTTAGATATAAAAGATATTTTTGAAAGTAAAAGCTACTACTTACCCACCCTATACGTTTTATGAATTCATGTCTTCAGCATATACATATTATCAAATATTACAAGTATTATTTTATTCAGGCTGATAGTTCTTGCATTATACAGAAAGAGAGAGAGAGATATGATGTGGTGCACATAGATATGTGCTTATAAAAGTAGATATATTTATGCTGCATGTTTCCCCCGAAATGAAATGAAATAGAGACAAGTTAAAAGTTCATTTATGTGGTAAAAGTAGCTAGTTATTTGTGTGTGTTTAAGCTGTTCCAAGCCCTATTTTCCCATTTTCTGGGTGAAAAAAATCCAAACAAAACAGGCTTAAAAGGAAACATTGGTTGGTGTGTGTGTAGAAAAAGGAAGTTTTCTCTTATGCGTACTTATAAATACTACTTTTTTTTTAGCTTGATGGCTCAGTCAGTTGCCTTGCTTCTTCTTCCATTTTCCCTTCACGATATAAATACAACATACTTTTACGGTACTCTTTCTATTTTGACTCTTGCACGTGATGATGATGATGACAGTGTTCACTCCATGCAATTCACATATATATTCTTTAGCTAATACTTGAATTGTGTAGTGGAAACGGCAGAAGCAATATAAAAAGTGGTTGAGCAGTCAGTTGTTAAGAACGAGACGAAGAAAAAGTGAATAGTGAGATGAGAGAGATTGCGGCACATAGTTAGTCGAATGGAAGATAAGGCTTTAAATAAACGAGGAATGGCACAAGGAGAAAGAAAGAAAGAGAAAAAAACGGCTTTGCTTTTAATCGAGCTCCTGAGGGATTTTCCCCATCTTTTTATAAAACAATGAGAGCGACAAGACTGAAAGATTGCGGCTCCACATCAACTCCCTAGAAATAACTGCATGTATAGTTTCTACTAGTCAGTCTGATGTTGCGTGCTCTTTTTTAGTTTTTCTTTGTTTTTTGTCTGCAACATGAAATAGAGCATGTGATATCAACGTGTGTAAGACCATTTGTCTTTGTCCACTCACATATGTTTGGGTCGTTCCATTTGTTAAATTTTTTAGAGCATGCCATTAAAAAACTGTTGTAATAAATTTAATTATAAATTAAAGTATATCTGCTAGTGAAAATGTTTCAATTCTGTACTAATTGGCAAATAATATATCGCGGTTGGAATGGTTTTGTGTTCATTTTTTTATTTGTTTACTCAGATTTATTGTATTTGAAATACCCCTCAATTAAGCTTGAATGCATACAAGTTGATGTAAGAGGTAATGATGAATTACGTAAGTTGAAACGGAAGATATGTTATGCAATTCATTCAAATTAACTAGAATCCGTAAGCGCAAATTCAATAAACCTGCCAACAGGACTTTAACGATATTCCTCAACACTAAAAAGGTTTCGGGAGTTGTTGAAAATATCCCTACATGCTGATTTTCAGCTTAATCAGTGATGTATTGAACAACATACCGATTAGCGAAAAAAAAAGTTACTTAAAATCATCAGATTTTAAATAAAAACTCGCCTTCGGTATGTCTCTTCCTAATGTGTTATGTGTTATGTGGGAATGGGAATCGAAGGGACATGAGTGGAAGGAGTGGGTTGGTGACACTATGATTTGTATTGGCCATTATGCACGGATGGTTAATTAAATTATGATTTTTTATTTTTTGTTTTTTGTAAACGTTTTTTTTTTGTTTTTTATTAGCGTTTTTTTTAATCTCGCAGGCGATAACAAGAATCATTTGAGTATGAGTCTAACTCGCCTTTGGTATGTCCCTTCTTAATGTGTTGTGTGTTATGTGGGAATGGGAATCGAAGGGCTATGAGTGGAGGGAGTGGGTTGGTGACACTATGATTTGTATTGGCCATTATGTACGGATGGTTAATTAAATTAGGATTTTTTATTTTTCGTTTTTTGTAAACATTTTTTTTGTTTTTTATTAGTGTTTTTTTAAATCTTATTATTTAGAAATTCTTTGTTTTGTAAAAGGTTAAGTGGTTGAATCCTTCACCCTTAGCTGCAAAATCTTATTGACATTTGTGAGTATTCTCATTGAAATTTTGACGTTTTTTATAACACTAATATGATGACATCTGTTGGTTTAGCTTTCGTTAATATAGTGTGCTTCTAACCTGTGAATTTTAATTATGTTTATTAAGCTGAGATAACAAAACTGGGGGCATGTGTTGCCCCCCGTCGAATTCAGGTTGCTTCTTTAAAGGTGAAACCGTGTAATTATTCCGGAATGAGGCCTCATCAAAGGGGGAATCATCAACGTCGTCGCCTTTTCTTTGGGTTAAATCAAAACCGTGGCTATCAGGTTGCACCAGTTGTTAACACCAACTATTTAGTTCGATGTATTCACTTCTCCACAAGATTACAAGGCGTAGATGGGGGTGGTAAAGGTACGCGTAAACTTTCATCCAAAGTGGAGGAGACGGTTAAAGTGTTGGAGAAACAACTGGTGAACCGAAGCAGAAACCTAAAGTAAGTGCCACCACCACCAGCGATGAAATCCGTAAAGTAATAATAAAGTAATATATTATTAAAAAGTCAAATTACCATTCGAAAGAGGTCTGAAGTGTGACATTTATACGCGAAAAACATATAGAAGAGTCTGACATCATCTGGCCGAGGATTAAAAAGAACCTTATTTTTCTAAAGCATTTGTGACGAATACACTTAAAATCTTTATTATGTGCATGAAAACAATTGCATAATTTAAAAACCAAATTTTATTTTTTACCCATCTATACAATGGGTAGCTTGAGAATGGATGGAACTTAATTTAACTGATTAGGATGAGAAACCCGAGTGTTGGGAAAATGTGACGCAAGGATCCAGTTTTCCACTAATTCTTGCCTGTCCAACTTTGGAATCTGTTGTAGTTTCACGTTGCTTATATATCAAAAAATTCAAGAAACCGTACTACTTGTAATTTAAGACTAATTATTCTAACATAATGTATGTATTTGTTTATATTTTCCCAAATCAACGCTACGAAACGATTTACGTTTCTTTGTCCTTCTTCACATTAAAATAATCGGCAGGAAGCCCTCTAAGACCATACACTAAAATTAAAGAAACATGAAATGTCTGTGATGCTGATTTGCGCAGGCGATAACAAGAATCATTTGAGTATGAGTCTAACTCGCCTTTGGTATGT
>JAANSM010003178.1:0-13404 GCA_036850725.1 Orchesella villosa | reverse complement strand
AATCTGTAGTCTTGTAATAGCACCAACAGAAACGAGATTTTCTTAACCCTGCAGTCCTGAGTACATTCAGAAATTGCTTCTGAAAATCTTACAATTTGGATTTTTAACCTTAAACTTTGGAACCAAACACTTAAAATTGTATATTGTGTTTTACTCATCTCAAACGTCACAGTATTCAGGAGTACTTTCCACTTAAGCATTAATTATAAAATGGTCCTGTTTAAAATTAATAGTTTAGATCTAAATAGAATAATTTAATAACTTTGCGTGAAGTCTTCATATTATAACCGTGTAATTTTTTTTCGCAATTAGGTGTTCCCAGAGTTTGCCGCAGCACATTCCAACTTGGCGTCAGTGTTACAACAGCAAGGAAAGTTGCAAGAGGCTTTAGCACATTACAAGGAGGCTATCAGAATTCAGCCCAGCTTCGCAGATGCGTACAGCAACATGGGTAACACGCTGAAGGAGATGCAAGATATTCAGGGGGCACAAACATGTTATCAACGGGCAATCCAGATCAATCCAGCTTTCGCCGATGCCCATTCCAACCTAGCATCAATTCACAAAGATTGTGGAAACATACCTGAGGCTATTCAGTCGTATAGAACTGCTTTGAAATTGCGATCAGACTTCCCTGACGCATACTGTAACTTGGTGCATTGTCTGCAAATCATTTGTGACTGGTCCGATTACGATGACCGGATGCAGAAGCTCGTCAAGATTGTTGCTGACCAACTGGAAAAGAACAGACTCCCGTCCGTTCACCCACATCATTCAATGCTTTATCCATTGACCCACTATTTGTGACTGGTCCGATTACGATGACCGGATGCAGAAGCTTGTCAAGATTGTCGCTGACCAACTGGAAAAGAACAGACTCCCATCCGTTCACCCACATCATTCAATGCTTTATCCATTGACCCACGATCAAAGGAAACAGATAGCTGCGAAGCATGCTTCCATGTGCGCTGAGAAGGTAATTTATAATTGTGACTTGTTTAATGCTTTTAACTACATATCTACTTAAGTTTATAAGTGCCTATTTGAAATATAATATTTTCTGCATTTTAGATCACGATTCTTCATAAGCAGCCCTACATGTACCCACGATCAATGGGTAAAGGAAGACTGAGAATAGGATACGTGTCTTCTGATTTTGGTAATCATCCCACTTCGCATTTGATGCAATCGGTTCCAGGATTTCATCGTAGAGATTGTGTTGAAGTATTCTGCTACGCTCTGAGCCCCGATGATGGAACAACCTTTAGGGCTAACATTGCTCGTAAAGCAGAACACTTTGTGGACCTATCATCGGTAAGATCAGAAAAAGTTGTTACTTGTGCTTAAACTAGTATTCGCAGTATATGTTTAAAAAATCCGATATATTATAATTTGCTAATCTGAAACTCACTTATGTTTTTCATTGTAGATCCCTTGTAATGGGAAGGCAGCAGACCGTATTTACGCTGACGGAATCCACATTCTTGTGAATATGAACGGCTACACAAAGGGAGCTAGAAATGAAATATTTGCATTGAAACCTGCACCGATTCAAGTTATGTGGCTTGGTTATCCTGGAACGAGCGGTGCTCATTATATGGATTATATTATTACGGACAGAACAACGTCTCCATTGGAATTTGAAGAGCATTATAGCGAAAAGTTTGCGTATATGCCCTTTACTTATTTCATCGGTGACCACAAACAAATGTTCCCTCATTTGACTGAACGCGTTGTTCTCGCTGACAGGGTAAGGAAATTACAAATATTATGATTTTGCAGTTCTAGTGATGAATTTCAAGCTTCTAATTAATTTGACCATGATTCAATTTGCAGTCGTCAAAGAACGTAGCTGATAACGTAGCCGTTATAAACGCTCCAGATTTAACACCAGTGTTGAAGCACGCTGATGTTAAAGAAATTCGCGAAATTCTCCAAGTAACCGCCGGACTCGATCAAGCAGTTTCGGCTCCAGTCTCAGTTTCCTTGAAAGTTGCGGAGTTGGCAACGACAACTCAAATTGAGGTTAGTTTTGTGATAATCTTGAATATTTCGTTAGTTACAGCGTAATTTTAAATTGCATTTTCTAACATTATATCATTTTACTTGGATTTTTCAGACAATGATAAGATCTGGTCAAGTACAAACAACAGTAAATGGTCTCATCGTACAAAATGGCTTAGCTGCACCGCAAACGAACAATAAAGCTGCCACTGGAGAAGAGGTTCCTGAAAGCATCTTGATTACCACAAGGCAGCAGTATGGACTTCCTAATGACGCAGTTGTTTATTGTAATTTTAACCAATTGTACAAGATTGATCCACCTACGTTAGTCATGTGGGTTAATGTAAGTCGTAACTTTTACGCAATTGGTTTCTTCACATAATCAATTTGTTGTGTATAATACAAATCCACTAACTTGGCTACTTGTACTAAATTCTAGATTTTGAAACGAGTGCCCAATGGTGTATTGTGGCTTTTACGGTTCCCAGCTGTTGGTGAAGCTAACATTTTGAATACTGCCGCATCCATGGGCTTGTCACCTGGAAGGATAATTTTTAGTAATGTTGCAGCGAAAGAAGAGCATGTGCGTCGAGGACAATTAGCTGATGTATGTCTGGATACTCCATTGTGTAACGGTCACACAACTTCCATGGACGTACTTTGGGCAGGCACCCCAGTTATTACGTATCCATGCGAAACTCTAGCCTCAAGGGTGGCAGCATCTCAACTAATTTGTCTGGGTGTTCCGGAACTCATCGCTCACTCACGCAAAGATTATGAAGATATCTCTATTAGACTCGGAACTGATAAGGAATTGTAAGTCCTGGCTCGCGTTATATTTCATAATATACAAATAACATCTAAAACTTATCGTTTTAAGTTACTAATTTTAAAAATGTATTCCTTGTTTCATTACAGTTTGAAGGCCATTCGTGCCAAAGTATGGAAAGCTCGCCGAGAAAGTAGTCTCTTTGATACAGCCAACTACGCTGTGGATTTGGAAAGGCTCTACAGTAAGATGTGGGACAAGCATGAGAGGGGTGATAAGATTAACCACATTACGGAGTTGTCCCTTGTTTAAGTCACCACTAAAGTATGAACCTGACGGGAGTCTAATCTTGAAGCTCGGTCGTTCGTCCTTTACTGAACTAAGACTCCTTGATCCATTTTTCGACTTCATTAAAAGATACCACTTATTTGGTACACTGCAGATAATACATTTTCAAACTCTTAAACCATTACAATGTTCCCGGTAAGTTTCAACTCTACTTATGTGTTGAATTTTGAATTCTATATCTTGAATCACTTTTGAGATTTTTCTCCCGTCAGTCACGCCACAGCTGCTAATTGATATGTGCTTGTTGTAATTCAACAAATTATGAAGAGACATGATATATATACCTTATTATCATTATTTGTATAGCATAAATGTAAACCTTTTATTTTTAACAAATGTACCGTATTCCTGTGTTCCAGTTATCATACATGCATACGTTTAAGATACACTCTACAGTTATTATATATGTTTTATTTGGGTTCCTCTTGACGTTTTCTGAATATGCTTAGTTTTTTAAGTTTTCCGTTGTAACTTTTGGCAACTTCGTCATCGTACAAGGGCTCTGGCGTTGTTATTGCATTTTAATGATATGAGCGATGTAATGCTTGCATAATAAGAAAGTAAGTTCTTACTGAATTACAGTTTGTAGCCTAGCAGGTTACATGATGACACGACCGCATATATTAGATAATTTTATTGAACGATGCATAATATTATAGATTACCTTTATAAAATACAATGTACAGTTTTAAATCGCGACGAAACATAAACTGCAGATCTGAATGTATATACCACGGTTAGTTGTAGTTCCAGCTGCAGTGAGTGACGACACGTATTCTACTGTAAATTACTAGGATAAGCCCGTGTTTTTTGGTTTTTGCAACATGATGTATATAGTGTGTATAACGAAACTATTTCGGTCAGAATATTGCTAAGAAAGTGTCGATATTAACTATTACAAGGGGACCCTCCCACACGGATTCATTATTATACTATCACCGCATTTAATCATGTCAAATTAATACTTCGGATGAAGATATTTAATAAACTATAAGAAGTTGAACTTGTACACAAAAATTAATGGTCTTACTGTCCACTTTATTTCTCTCATCTTGCATAATTTTGTATATTTGTGCATCACTTGTTCCATCCTGGTTAATATTGTGTCTGAAACATTAGATAAATGCCTAAGGTGCAATCCTTCCCGATATGCCGGAAAATAGATTTAATAGCTACTTTACTTCGACCATATTTGAACAAACGTATTCCGTGTACACATAAATTTTGGTATGATATAAGTCAGTGAGAAGTTTGTTCCATGCATTTTTGAATTGCCATGTGTCAATTCCTAGTCATAATCACTCATCATCATTACACAGTGTGTAATGGAAAAACAGTCGGGTTTTGCATGGTATGCAATGCATATTGGCATTAAGTTTGGGTGAGTGCAGCAGCCAAAACGTCTCCAACTCGAGTGTCAACTTTCAGAGTTTCATGAGGTAGAAGGTAGAATTGCCTGCTCAGACTGCATATTTACAGAAGATTATAGGCTGCTTTGATGTGGTGCTATACATAGACATGATTGCTTTACCTATTTATACTCTTACAGAGTTTTAATTGCTCACAATCCACTTCCTGCTGTCTCTTTTAAGGAGATGAGTAAAACTGGATCGTTGCTACTATATGAATAGCTACTTTACGGGCGATGAATAACCGCTTTATGATTATATTGAAGTACGGAAAACTTTTACGTGATATGCTATGCGCACATAATTTTTACAACATGCCTAATGTATATGAATAATGCTGCGGAAAATCGTACAACATCGAGGACATAATTGATTATTGAAATTCGCACATGAATTGCATACGTAATACTATTGTCGTGACAGTGAAATTGAATAGAACAGTTTTAGGAGAATGGGATAAGAACGATGTATCCGATTTAGATGGAATAAATTTTAAATCGAAATAAGTCTTAAGTTGAGACGAAAACTGAAACGGAAAAAGAAGAGGACAATAGATTTTTTATTAATCTGTAGAAGGTTTTTGTACGCTTCCGTAGATAGGTAGAGCAGACTACATTACTTTTTCACAAGCCATCAGTACTGTAACTTGACTCAAGTTCTTTGAGTAGGGAAATAGTTGGCTCATGAATGAAATTTAAAAAAATACATTGGAGTGAAAGGCATAAATTTCGTTTCCCGGATTCCCCATGCACATGTAGAAATGTCTCTGCTTTGGGTACATTTATAGTCACATTGATTTTGTGTGTATGTTGGTATGTATACACATGCCATGTCATTGAAATGCTACATTTAACTACATTTTTAAGCCATATTGGCATAGTCATATTGGTAGAAATGGTTGAAAAATCAGTGCCAAATTGTATTCTATTTCACCCTCCTCCTCTCCGGTATCGAGTTCTGTTTTTCAAAGTCAATTGAACTCCTGCTGCTATCATGTTCAACATAAATAGTTACCAACCAACAGAAATAGGAATCAAAATTACAAAGCACCATTCGGCTTTCTGTTAGAGGTTATGCATATCGTATTTTATTAATGGATTATTGAATGGACTTGTCCAACAGCACGCACGAAAATAAAACTGTTCTAAGTCAAATGAATATTTTACTACTCCGTTAAAGGGTAAAAAAACACAGTAGCCGTATGCTTAATGATGACGTAATCACGGCAGTTCATACAGTCACTACGCGAAAAGTATGATAAACATTATTTATCGATTCTCAACACACGAAAAAATTTGTAGGTACAATGGCTACAATTAAGAAAAATTTTCTACAAGTTTTTTTTTATAAGTTCTGCAGACGGGGAAGATAAAAAGATCCATGTAGACTGTTATTGGTTCTCATGTACTATATATTTTGTGCAGTCGTTATTCTCTGCAAGCAAAGAGACAAAGTAGATTCTTAGCTTGGAAATTGATATGGGTACAAACTATCAGAGGAAATTTATGCCTAATATTGGCTGACAGATGGCTCAGTGTATAGTTTTGCTTGAACAATGTTTATTTAGAGAGAATTTAATCATTGGAAATATAGTTTTAGGAAACCTTTGGGGACATCAAATCGAACGTTTAATACTTCCTCCGCAACTTTTACAAGTGCATTATTTTAGTAATAATAAAATAATAATGTCGAACCCCTGAGTAGAAGCTAGCAGCAACAGACAAATGCTTGAGTTGCATTGCAAATGTTGAAACATTGATTTACTTAGTCAGCGGATGAACTTATATTCATTGAAGAAAAAACTGAAACGAAGAGAAAATTGATAATTGAGTACCCATTCTTTGCCAGAACTATAGAATTTATAAGACCATTATATTGCATTNCCATTATATTGCATTCATAACAAACCCATAAAAGCAATCGAAATTGGAGTATAATTTGCTACCGAATCGATTAAAGAAAAAGGATTCATTCAAACTGTTTATTCTTAACACCTTCTTTGGGTGAAATATTGGGTGTAGAGTTGTAGAACTATCTATCAAAGACACTTTCTTATTGATATATGTTAGCTTTCATGATAATATATGCTGACTTGCTTGTGCACGCTGCTGAATTCATCAATCATCATCATAACATACTACGTCTCATAATGATTTTATAAATACTAGTGATTGTAAGTGCGAAAAGAGAAATGTCCAGTCATTCCAGAAGATGGATTCAAACTGCGTGTTTAATCATCGTAAACTAGACCAATAATTTCAGTCTTTGTGCAAACCTTGCTCCACTCATGCTACAAGAATATACATATGAATGAGCCTGATAAAAACTAAATTTAGTAATAAAATGCATGTCCTAATGGACTCGCTATCAGTCTGTTGTTGTTTTTGTTAATGATGACATATAAGTAGTATATATAAGTATATAGTATGTGTAAACCTCAAAAGTTGACCTAATTCCGGTAGTCAAAACAAACGGATAGTGTGATGCGCTTCTCTTCCTTACCACTGTCTGCCATCCTGGCACTGGAAGATAGAGCTTTTGCCACCAACGTTTATTTTCTATTTTATCACCTAGTTTGGTGACGGCAGTCAATTTGTGAGAACAAAAAATATGGACACTTATAATTTTAAATGAATAGTATCACTACAGACTCAAACAAGAGAGTCAACGGAAATGTACAGATTCTCATGTTTACATCGTTTCACCCTGGTAGATACCAGGCAAAACATAACAACGCCAATTGAAGCATGCAAATAAAACTATGGGTAGTATGACATGTGCATCTGTAGTGTAAAATACAATGTATTAAAATTTTTTTCAGACATCACCCAAACAGTCTGAAAGATTGTTTACTATTTTCAATATATCATGTGTCGTAATTTAATCAAATCAGTCGTGTATTATGTCCACCTTTCAGCCATAAAATATTGGTTATCATCAGATTGATATCATGGAAAAGCAAGACGATAAAGGTCCAGTATTACTGTAAACATGTAGAATTAAAGAAGATTCTCAAGGTGGACAGCAAATTTACGGTGTGTATATAATGATGGTATGTGAAAATGATATAAGGGTGGTGTTAGGTGATTCTATAAGGGTTTCATCTTGGAACATTGGATATCCAGCCAAATGGGGTACATTGAGATTCCACTGCAAAGTATTAAGTCATCAACCAAATAACGACATGAAGAAAGAAATTGATAGACAAAAGGTTTCAATTTGATTCATATAACAAACAGGAAAGTGTTTAGGTTACTGATATCCTAATTATATCGTAAAATTAGGACATCAGGTTTACAGAAATTATGTCTTTGTTCTAGAGCACCTTTCTTGGTCCCTCTTTAATCAAATGCTTCAGAAAAGTGTATAAATTCTATAAAAAATTTGTAAGCACATTTTGTCGTTCGTTGCACATTGGCATTTAGCTGGAATACTTGTATTCCACGTCAACGTAAATGAAATGCATTGTTTTTCTGGCTAATCACTACTCAAGCATCTTGTGAGCGAGGCAGGCGTATGTTGCGTTTGTGCTTCGTCTCACTATTTTGTCAAGCGTAACAATTTTTTGCAGCAATCGGTGATGATGACATCCTCTCATTTTTAATATCCTAATCGTAGTTTGATGCAATTATATGCTGCTTAATTTTGTGAAAGGTCATAAACCATGCAATTCGCCTGTGCCATTGATATTTTTATGCGGAGTTTATATTGCCGATTAAGTTAAAGCTTCAATTCGCCGACGGTAGTAAATGGATGAGTGCTCCGAATGTAATAATGAGCTTTATCCAATTAAAATAAATAATGCCTATTAATGAAACTTGAAAATAAGAAAGAGTCGTAAACTCTGGAATGTGATCTTTCAATTTAGAAGCTTGAAATGGTAGGAATTTTTTCAAACTTTTATCTTTGCATTCTTTCACGATAAGTGTATTATAAAAAATGTGTTTTATAGCAGGACAAGAAACTAATTCAGCATAGCTCATATAAGCAATGCATCAGTTTAACCGTGGCGATTCTCAACTCATGACTCATGACGCAGGGGTATTACCATATGGATGGAAAGAAGTAGTACCTTATTGACAACTCCAGATTAAGTTATTTTATGACGGGTGCGGCAAAGTCGGGATAAATCCAAATCATCCAAATCTACAAGCAAAGCACATAAAAGACATCTTTCAAATAAGATGATGTGATATTCCAGCAACTTAGATAATGGCATTTTCTTTGCTAAACATAGCTTGTTTGTTCTTCCTCGTGTGGGAGTTGAGTGACACCAAATACATTGCAAAACGACTACTAAATTGATGGCGTTTCACATTTCACCCGAAACATATGCAAATAAACCTTTATGTAAAACGTTTTTCTGAGTTTGTTTTCTTGTGTTACCTTTCATTCTAATGGTGAAATTGGAGAATCTCTGAACACTTTTGTTTTCATACAAGTAACTAACGAGGCGAAGTAATGGAAAGCCATTAACTTTATTGGCGAAAAGTTTTCAGTTTTGTTATTGGCAGGCTGAGTCATAATCAAAATATTGATGTTTTTTGGCTTCGCATTAACGAAACAAAAGAAAACTACCGTGTGAAAGCTCTATCATCCATGCCCATGCCTCATGACAAACATAAATTTAGGAACCTGCCACCTGCTCCGTTTGAAAAAAACGTCAGTTGCACCCTTGAGGCCTTTCTATTTCGGGATGTTCGACTGTCTTACATGAATCATTGAACATCAGGCAAATAAGAATAATATGCGTCAATGTATGGGCTTCATCGTAAAAACAAATGTTGTTGATAGGCTTTCAATAATAAAATTTCAGGTATTACTCATCAGCAGTTCACTCGTTTCAAAATTTGAGTCAACAATACTACTCATAAAGTGATGGACCCTGTTATTCTTTTTATAGTCTTTTTAGCCTTGTTCCTCACAAAAAAACATCTCTCTAATCATCCGCATCGATGCAAGACAAAGAAAGCATTGGTAATCAAATGGGGAATACAAACTCATACAAACAAGCTGAGTAACTAAAATTATTTACCAAAGAGTAAATAGTCCAGCTTCTTGGTTGCACATTGCAAAACACAACGTTGGTCCCACCTTAAAAAGTAAAAACCTGGGTTAGGAATAAGTAATTACTAGGTCGCCCCGCCAACCACATAATAAACGTTTGTGTTAAAGTGTAAATACCACATATGGGTGTTGATGTTGTTTCTCTGCAAGTTTTTATAGTCATCCGTAAACCAACTGCTACCCCTTCTCGTAGTCATGTTTTTAAAATATATTTGCAATGCAGACATTAAAGCATTCATTTTTTTCCTGAACAAAAATGCTTCTGTCCAATATGGAAAGAAAGTAAAGCACACATGCCATACGCCTCTGTAGGTACGTTTTCAAAAAAAAATGATCATCATCTAGTAAGTTTAAGTAGAACATGCCAATACGCATGATATCACCGATTTTATGATCATGGTGATGATGATGATTCAACATTATCACCACCAGAATTACAAACTCTCTGGTAAAAAGAACCATGTAGGTATTTTAAGCTGATAAGAATTTTACGGGTAAAGTCATACACAAACCTAAAGAGACGAGAGGAAAGAGAGAGAGAGAGCTTGGTTGAGCTTCATTTTGTTGCCCTGAACATTTCAACAACCGCCAACACCACCGACATCAAAGATTTTTCCTTTAGGCCAGCACGTTGAACTAAAACACTCTGCTTTATTATGATTACATTATATCATTGACGCGAGCATGTAGAGGAGGGAAGAGAGAGAGATAGATAGATGTGGAAGATTCCAAAAGATATACCTATGTGTATGTTTAGGTACATACATAATTTCATATGTGTATATTTGCAGTTTTTATTGTTATATGTGCGAAAATAATGTAACATCGCACACAACTCAACACATTTAAGTATATGCATAATATAGTATCTATCTTCAATCTTATAGTTAGGTACTTACGTTGAAAAAGGAAAACGAAACGAAAAGCTACGCAGTAAGAAGATTAGCTTAGCAATGGGAACATACATACAAAAAAAAAGTTTAATAGCCAAAGCAAAGAAATGGCAGTTGTAGCTAGCGTCAAGTCTCTCTCTCTCTCTGTGTAGCTATAAGGAATGGCATGTTAGGTAACGCCATTTCATTGCGCTCTTCTATTTATTTATTGGCATCAGTATAAGAGAAAGCGAGCGGGAGGAGAAGGAAAACTGAAGCTCTTTTTTTTACAGAAACTTCAGAAGGAAAGAAGGAAATGATTGCTTCTCTACAACTATGATTTTGGTTGGATGTAGAAGCAAACCATTAACGTGCATTATTTCTGCTTCTCGTGTAGTATATATAAGTCTATCTATATAAAACAGTTTTTTAGGTATAGTAATCATCCATCCGAACTCATCAGGAATTATAACATTGTCTTACATCTTACCACTCATTTAGCTACCATTATTTTTAATGACGTAATGATATTTCCTTCTATATTTCCACTAAAGAGAAATTTACCTGTTGTTTAAAACTGCTAGTATTTATGTTGTTATAGCATCAGTTTTTTTTGATTCATCATGTAAAGTCTTGCGCATAAGGAATCTGTACAACTGTGCAGTTAAATTCCTAAACCGTAGAGTTGAATTGAATGTCCTGGACCTGACTTGAAATAAATGACATCCCGTTGCCTCCACTTGAATCTATTGGTTTGGTTACAGTAGCTAGGCAGTTTGCCACGTTGACGGGCTCTGAAATCTAGTTGATGTTGGATGTATATGTGTGTGTTCTTTTTGATAATGCGTTATATGTTATATCTACTTTTGTATGGATGTATGACTAAGTTTTAAACCAATCTATTGTTAGCTACATGAGTATACATACAAAAGTATATACTAACAAATAGAGCTGAATATACATGTATTTTATACCTATGTAGACATTGTATCTTTTTGCTGGCTATACTAACATCTCTAAACGCCAGTGTGAGTCAACACAGGCAAGCTTCTTTCTCTTTTCCACTTCCCTTTGCTGTTTCGTCCGTTTTTTTACTTCTTCTGGTTTGCAAAATCATGCTCGTACATATATACAAAAAGTGTGGAGATACGTAGCAACCAAGACAGCAAAAGTACAGAGCTTCGGACCCGAACTCTTTCAAATAGCTCTCTCCTTTTTGCTGGCGTGCTTGGGTAGCTGTGTGTGTGTGTGCCTGTGTGCTCTCTGCAGGCACAAGAAAAACTCTTGATGTTGTAGTATTAGCACATACCATTATTATAGCGCCACGCAGAAGAGCTCCAAGACAGGCACTTTACGTGAAGCCTAACTAACATTGTATGTGCTTACATACGGGGAGACACGTACTGTGAAGGCTCTGCAGAAATCACGCTAGGAGAGAATTCAATACACATTATTAGCATTACATTTTTTCGTGGAGAAATATACATGCACCTGAAATATCCCCTCTTGAATTAAACGAAAACGCTATTCTTATGTATTATGTACATATCATACTTTTTTTTAGCAAAGGAGCTCCATGATTTTTCTATGTTGGAACTAAGAATCGTCACGTTCCTTTCTGTTATAATGATACTGATTTTGAAGAGAGGGGTGCAAATATCATATCCCAAGTACAACAATAGTAGTGGAGGTACAACAACTCTCTCTTTCTCTCTTGACTAAACTAACTTATTCCAAGTAAGTGTACATTTAAGTATGCACATATGATATATGTACTCTCCTCACAATTTGCTGGTTCCTGAGCATCTTCTTTTTAAAGAGAAACGCAACATCCAAAAAATGATAAAAGAAAAAGGAAAAGAGGACCTCTTCTTTGCTCATGTAACTTGCTGTGCAGAAAAACATAGATGCGAGAAACAGAGATTCTGAATTCTGATGTGGGCTCATGGAAGCGGTTGAACGAAGGGAAAAAAAAGTTGTGAGAAGTGGAAGGAATAGTTGATATTACAGTATCATGTAATAGTAATGTGTATTACATGACATCATCA
This sequence comes from Orchesella villosa, assembly GCA_036850725.1. NCBI lineage: Eukaryota > Metazoa > Arthropoda > Collembola > Entomobryomorpha > Orchesellidae > Orchesella > Orchesella villosa. Next base: position 887 of record JAANSM010003178.1, on the reverse strand, counting down.
TGATGATCATCATCAACAACAACAGCAGCAGGAGCAAGAGCAGTAGTAGCAACAACAAAGCAACATAATGTTAAATGTATATAATATATACTCAGTGAGATAAATGTGACATCCTTCTTCAGTTCTTTTGGACTATTAGACTCTCCCAGTGGCAATGACCAATGAAACATGGACCCAAGCCACGCTCAAGAAGCCGGTGCATGACGCCATATTTGCCAAATTTTTCTTGTATTTGTGCGTCGATTTTCCGCTTACCAAAGGTCTCACATCTTGTTTTATCTCTTGTTTCAACTTATCGTCCACGTTCATCCAACAGGCATCCCGACCATTTTTTTTGCAGGAGTAGTGCAACTATTAATCCAACTAGAGTTAAGCCGAAGAGTTCCCCATAATACTCTGATTTATTAAACCTCCCTTTTCATGCTTTCATTTCTCCAACATAAAATAATATATTGGGGTAAAGATTTGGATAGGAGTTTAGGCATTATATAAGCAAAAATACAAGTAATGTCGATTACTCTAATATTCGCACGTATTTAGAACAACTCTGCTAAACTGTAGTTTACAATGCCATGCTTTTGACGAAGTTGTTTGATCGTTTTATATTTTAACTCGATTAATATCAGTCACATGGTTAGTTGCATTTGAAAGAATAATGTATAATATTAAATTTTATATAGCATTCACACCATGCTATACCCGCTGTGGTTGGCTTTCCCTTCAGCAATTAATTTTTACCCCTTTGGTGCCATACAATTAAAACAGTATCTCCCTTCAACTGTTTGATTCGTGGAAGCTGATTTTTGCGTAATGGATAAACTTGACTACAATCAGCAATCCATATCACAAACAATGTTGTTGGCATATGGAATTATCTTGAGGAAAAA
>JAANSM010003177.1:0-13409 GCA_036850725.1 Orchesella villosa | reverse complement strand
CGACGTTTCAATAGCCAAAATAAAAGGCACGCAATGAGGTATAGTGTTGAAGCTTCAAACAAAAAAGCACGTACTACGTTTCAGAAAGAAAAGTATCGATAGAGGTAGGAAGTGATTCTGTTCACAAAGTTATATATTATGGTGATGTTTGATGAAACTAAACTTGTATATAAGGTTTTTTATAAGCTCCACAGTAATCCGAAAAATACTCGATATTAAAAAAATTGTTGGTTAGTCCAAGCGTTAGAAGAAAATTGATTCTCCTCTGAACGGAAGAGAGGTTATGTGTACTGTGCTTATTTCAGTTTCGACTAAAAAGTGTGAAAGTCGTACTCAAGAAGTTTTTTATTGCAAAGTGTAATACTTTCTTTGTATATGGGGTTTGCTTTGTGAAAGGTATAAGTATTTTTGTATCTACTACGGCAAAACTTGTATAATCTCGTGAGGAAATGTTTCAATCTGGCTATATACACGTATAGTTTGGGTATATTTGTGCTACATTACACAAATACAGTTTACCTGTGCTTAAAGGCACACCAAAATTGAAGCCCAAAAGATGGAAAGAATAAATGGAGTGAAAGTAAGCAAATAAGAGCATGTAAAGTTTACTATATTTTTTGATACTTTTCTACTTTTCCAGACGAAAATATGGTTTTCCTTTTGCACGTTTGTCAACTATGCGTTACTATTATTTCCCTCCACTTTCTGATGCTATTCTTGGTAGCAGTAGCAGTCACAAATGCCCATTTAAGAGTTGAGTGCGAAACCATTATACATGGCGGCATAAACTATAGTAATTGCAAACGGCTCAAACAGCAAGCAATTTTGTCTCACGTTCTTCATATGGAGGCTATATACAAAGAGAAATATTTCACATCAAAAGCAATCTCAATGGAAATTCTTTCATTTCAATGGAAAAACTTTCCCAAGCTTTTCTCTTTTCTCACACACACATAAGTATATACACACCACCACCACCAACTTTGCTTTGGCTCCTACTACTTTTATATGCAGCAACATGGCATCGTAGATGCTCGTCATCAACAGAAATTGCATTATCACAGCCGTTTTCTTTGGTCGTTTATGCCAAGTGGTTATTTTTTGGAAAGTAAAGTTGCAGAGTTTGGAATGATTCCTCTATGTGAAAATAAAAGCGACAAAAAAAGGGAAATCACAGAGAATCGCGATGAATATCACATCACACACACGTGATATTGGGTCATTGATTATTCATTAAGCACATGAAAGAATCACTTTTTGAGTGAATATATATGCATATAGTGGGAAAAGGGAAAGTGAAACTTTCACTTCCTTCAAAGCTTTTTTTGTGGGAGAAAGAGATGAGTGAAAATATCATGAGGATTTACCACATTGAATATTCACATCAATATAACACTTCAACCACGTAGGCAAAAAAGTAGTCAAAATGACTCGTCAAAGGAAGATACAAGTGAATTTTAAAAGCTCTCTTCACGATTATTATTAGTTTTTTCCGGGCTTAACGCCATGGCACGGCATACAAACACGCTTTTATACGGATGTAGATACCTTGTTTATCATGCCAAACAAATCTTCAAATAAAATACTTACTTTGTCAAGTCAATGATTGCTATTCCTGAGAAATCTGGATATTTACGAGACAAGTATGTTTATCAGGTTTCATTTGGGATGAAGCTATAGAGTGTGAAATATTTCTGCTTTGCTCTATCTATAAAAAAATTTAATACTTGTAATCGTTGTTGAAATAGTCGAAATGATCATAACATTGCTTTTTTCATCTATAAAAAATGGCATGGATAACTCATCTCATCTCTTTTCAACTGTAATGATTATGCCCTGAGAAGCATATATATTCATGATGCTGAAGAATATTGCTTTCACTTCAACGATCTAAACATAAACTGAGAAAAACCATGAAAAAACATCCAAAATTTCTACATATGTCGGGCACAAGCAACTCGTTAACTGCAATTACAAATTCGAAATTTGATCAGATTGGTTCAGAATTAAATTACTAGTCTGTCAGGTTTGTTCCGCCGGGATCAGTTAGTCATTAGATCTTCCTCCTCGTTAGTGTATATTGACCTATACCAAGTCCCAACCTTGAACCTTAATCGTTTACCTGGTATCAGGCATTCAGACTTCCAATTTGTGAATTTGGTGATTACATTTATTCACTTTATAAGTAAGTTTGTTGTACAGTAATTTAATGGATTTTTAGAACTCTCAAGATACTCTCCCCGTCAGACTAATACTAAAATGAATGGTATGAATTATGGAATCTAAGAGGAAGAACTGGGCATAGGTTGTTCATACAAAATCCCAATTTCCCCAACACAGTATGTGGCACATAGTTTTGTAGATTTTATAGAGTTGATTATAGAAATGTGAGCACAGCTGGAAATGAAATTATCAATCTTTAGATAGATATAACACAAGCCTAACCATTCAATGCCATTCTCAAGGTTGTTTGTTGCTTTAATGTTGTATAAACCATTACTCTTGGATCTAAATTACTAAAAGAATCTAATCAGGTTTCTATACCCATTACTTTTAGTTTAGTATGGACGAACAGTCTTCCTTTTCTACCTTACTATTCTTGAAATACAAAACCATTCTCTAACGAAATTCCTTAAGCATGTTTACCACAAATATTTGTCGGCTAGGAGGATACGCTCAGTAATGTGGTCTTGCAATATGCTTCAACTTCCCATTTACTTCAGGAAAGAAAACAATTAGGATGAAAAATTTGGCTAGCTTTTGTATCGATTTTCTTACTCATGAGGATCTAGGAAAAGTTTCTTTTATTCTTGCATCTCACTCTTTCAGTAAGGGAAAACCTGTTCCGATTCTTCTGATCTGTGCTTATTTCAGAAGTAGGACACGTTTTCCACGAACACGTATATTTGTGTTGCATATTGAGTAAGTTCTACAGTACACTCTCATTTAGGCTTAACACAAGACTTATAATACATTTCATTTCTACGCTGTCAATGTTATTTAAGTAGAGCACTGTGTTACATTACTTCCTTGTAGGAAAATGTTACGACTTTCTCCGAAAATGTAATTACAGAAATGCTAAAGTTATAAACAGATCATCACGTCTTGCTACCTGCCTCCAGCATGTCAGCTCAGCTTTCGAGGAACGCATCACCAGTCTTCAAAGTCATTTGCGAACTAATTCATTTCATTATCAGAGGCACGTCTCGGAATCGAAGCACACAGTCGTTTCCGTCACTCTGTATCAAGAAGTTGTTATTTTGTTAGTCAATTTACTACACAAAATATTATCCTCGTCTTCCCATCATCATCATGTACTTTAGATAGGTACAAATGCGTAAATGAAGGTGATTTCCCCGCCAGGAAAACATGCACTATACGCTATACCTACGTAACATACATAAAACCAACACCATAATAATGTAGCGTGGCAATATAGCCGCTGTGAAAATTGGTTTGACTTTGAATTTATAAGGATAAGTACATCGTATATGTGATACATTTTTATGGAGAATACGTAGTCATCCTTCTTCAGTTGTAGCTGTACATACTTCTCACACCATGAAGTTTCCTTTCCATTCCAAATTCCAACATAGCAACAACGTCAAACGTGTGTTTGCTATTTAGAAGTGCCTCTTTTTTTCTCCTCTTTCTCTCTTTTCTTCGAAAGAACTAATATGTTAGAGTCAGAGTGAGAAAAAAAACATCGCAGGATCCTATTACGATGACTTCTTGGGAAGAACCTGACAATAAAAAAGTGGTAGGAATTCCACTTTTGACACCAAAAATGTACCTGTCCATTTCGCATCCTGTAATGTCTACCCACGCCACTGCCAAGTGCCAACCTGTCAGCCATCCGAAACCAACGCGCATCTATATATACGTATAGGTTAGTGGATAAAATGGGATGGTAAAGAGAAAGTGGTGGTGGTGGTGTGTGGAAAGTAATTCTGGAAGAAGAGATACAGGAAGAAAAAAGAGACTTGAGTGAAGACACCATGAAAGCCATATGGTTGAGGGAGTTCTCGAGTCCAGACTAGTATTCCGTTTCAATACACATGTGGACCAAGGGACCGACATTGTTATGTTGTATAAAATTTTGTTCCTGTGACTCGCCTTGCATCTCAAACACAAGTGAGGAGATGAGCTGAGAGTAAGTTTCGTGCCTGTACTTACGAAGTAGGTGTCTACTTACGGTGTTGTACACTTGTACGAAAATACAAGTGTATGTGTAGAAAATAATACAAGGAGCAAGGGGACGAGAGCGCTTTCTCTTACCTTTTCCTAGCTTCTTTTTTCTGTAACTAAAGCGAAGATAAATTGGATCTTTCCAACCTTCGCATTTGGATCTGTCTCGTTATCAATTCATCACGGGTAACTCTTGCTAGGCTTAAGACGCGCGAGAGGTTAAGACCTCAGTCTCGTTTGTTGGATCGGGGCCTTCAACTAGACTACTTGTACTACGTTCACTCTTCTTTTACTACTATATGCTTACACATGGACGCATGGTGTACAACAAATGTAGTATTGCGACTCAATTTTCAACGGAACATTTTTGTCGAATGGAGAAGAGGGACTGGCAAGAGTAGAAGAGTAGGATAAAATAACTGAAATGCAACACCTTATACACAAGAATAGCGTCAAGTGTTTCTTGGTAGAGTTAAACAAATGTGCGTTGTAGATCGTATTTCTTCAATTTTTTTCTCTGGAATATGTTGATTTCAAATGGTGGAGAAAGTGTAGACGGTATAAAGTTTCGAGAATGTTTTCATCATGAAAAAAGCACTATATTTTCATAGTAATGCTCAGTCAGCAAACCGAATTTGCATGCAGTATTAGAACAAAGTTTAACTCATGACGAAGGACATGGAAATGCTTACATTTCTCAATGTAAGTTTTATATGCTCTCGTTGTACATTCCTCTCAAGTGAATTACTGCACAAATCGAAATTCATTTACTCTAAATGCAATGAAAAGAGAAATGGAACAAGAAGCAAAGTCCCCAGAGGCAATTCATGGAATGAAAAAAGACTTTCCATCAAACTTTTAGTGTATAGTTTGTACATTGTAAACTGTGCACTGTACTGCATCTCCATATTTCAAATGTTTATAATATATTTGTAGATATATAAATGTATGGTCTTGCGTTTCGACTAGTGAAAAATACAGGCCTCCACAACATTTCGGGAATCAAAAGCACAGTTTTCTACACTATAAATTTTAGCTAATTCAAACACTATATACATATGTATATATTATATATGCTACTTGCATGAAAGGTAGGCAGGTAGTGCCCCGCATACAGATGTTTTCGTTCAACAAGAGATTTAAAACCGTGAGAATAATGTTTTAGCATCAGGCAAAAGAAGTATATGTTACAGGATCAAGAAACATGAGAACATAAAAATTGTTATGTAGGCTTTACTTCAATGCATTTCATAGTCTTTCAGCTAAACACTCTAGTTGGCTAAATGTAGTTGTATTTATTGGTAGAATACATAACTACATATATATACAAACACACGGTATTTCGACACACCTAAAATATATAAAAGGAAACTCTTTTTCAGCTAAGGTTGATTCCTTCCAACTATATTTGAACAGCTGTGCTACTCAAGTTCTCTAGAGCGTTATTCCTTATTCGAATGGTATCGCATGATAGCTCTCTCAAGGACTCCAATAAAATACCCTTAATCCCCTCAAACTAGCATTTACACACGATGCTTTATGGCAAGGCAGTCATAAAAACATGGTATAAATGAGTTTTAATGTCCTTTTTGTCGTATTCGATTCTCTCTGCTTACGATCAGAGCTTATAGTACTTATTGTAAGCGTGAAACATGAAAGACATCACAAGAAAAAGGCAATAAAAGGCCTCCACCTCATTAATATTTTCACTCATTTTCCCCCTTTTGTTTGCACTCATTCCACTTTTGTTTTCTCACAAAAAAGAAACTGAAAAATTCATATTGTGCAATTATATTTATAAAAGGAGAAAAGGAACCAAAATACTTTTTACTTTAGTGCGTCATCAAATGAGGATGAAACTGTGAGAAATAGACTTTGGAATGAAATTATTATCTCATCATTAATATAGAATTTTAGAGCAAAAATAAAGTCGGTTTCATGTTCATCATGATGTGAACTTGTGATCATAGTATAATACAATAGCCGCATTACATAACGCTCAGATCAAAGAGGCTTTTACCGCTGACGCTAAAAATACACTGTTGGTGAGTGAGTGATAACATCTCATAACATTGAACATACCTTTTTCTTGCAAAAGGCAAAGCATACACCCACATTCATTCGTATAATGAATCATATAGGCAGCGACAGCAATCACAGATGAATTCATCATGATATCGCTAGAAACAATCTGGCTTTTTATTACAAGCGGTTTCATCACCGTTAGGGCAGTCACTTTCATCACCATTTGCACTGCTATCATATATCTGCTGACATGTCATGGGATGAGGAAAATAGCTAAGATACATATCACATACGCATAGATACGTACACGAGGAGAAGTAAAAACTGTAATGAAAATGAACGAGTGTTTTTGTTGAAGTGAAGCAGCAGCCTCTGAAATGAAAGGGCTAATACAGATGAATTCAGTTAGAAGTTGTCACCAGCAAAATAATTTAGATTCTGTGTATCGTCACGCTACTGCAAAAGGAGCAATACAAAATACAAACGCGTAGTCTTTTTTTATTTCTGATGAACTTCACATGCTCGAAAAATGTATACAGAAGAATGATAGTGTATGATACTTGTGAACAAGTTCAAAAAGCTCACATCATACATAATATACATATATATGCATGCAGATATATGTATGTAGTATGTACTAATGTAACAAATTGTGTATGTGTACTTGTGTGCGACAGTGGTAGTAGCATAATCTCATGGGACACACACTCAGTTATGAACATTCAGTTGACAATTTGTATTCACTTAGTGCTTGTTAGGGAAGCAAAAATATAATGAACTCGAAAGAAATGCACGAGGGAAAAACTCTCAAGCGTTTGCTTCAAGACACAAACACACACACACACCCGCTACAACATGATGTCGTCGACGACAACCATATTTAATACATAACATCCGAATTTACCAGAGAACCCGGATGTTTCTTTCTAAATAGATGAACAATCAAGTGTATCAAAAGAAACTTTTTGTCGCTCACACATTCACATAGAAATGTATGAAGTATTCACATCCGCCAGAGTTTGGAAAATGATCTATATACAGAGTTACAGTGTTTCTCTTCTTTTTTGTCAAAAAGTATTTACTATATACTCAAAAAAATGTGGCATTACGGCATACAAGTAAGTGTGTAAGCTAGGTTTCCACAAAACTGCAAGTGGAATTTTTTCCTGCTAAACCATTCAAGTCCCCAGCGGTGTTTCAACACGATAAATGAAGCGGAGTAAAGTTGAAGTTGCACTTGGTGGAAAAGAAGAAGTGGAAGATGACATCTTCATTTCCCGAGTCGTTGCGTTTTCGTTTTTTTTCTCTCTCTTCCTCTTTTTGCCCATCGATTCATATTCTTTGGTAGAAAAATACATAAAATCCCTGGGTTCACTATACATAATCCATTTCTTGTGTACTATAACGTAAAGATACTTTATGGTTATGAAGATGTACCCATCTGTATAACGCCAATGAATATGAAATATGTTGGACTAGTAATAGCATGAGCATCAACGTATCTTTGTGCAATTTTTTACGATGTTATACAGCATATAATTCTGAAGTAACGTGTGTTTGCTACTGCGGAATTTCACCTTTTTCTGCAGTTTGAACACAAAAAGCACATGCTTGAATCATGTATGCATTAGTCTACCAAAGGGACAAAAAAACGGGAGAAAGACAGAGACTGAGCAGGAATATAAGACAAGTTCTAGCTGGTAGGATTAGAGTGAACTATTATTCACAGTTTTTTAACCGAGCACAAACTGACATGAGTCGATAGGAAAACTTAAAGTATTAAAGGAAGTATATGTTGGCTAGTAGGCAGTCAAGCATTAAGCATATTATTATACCAAAAGCGGTTAAAAGCACGTACCGCATCTTTCGATTTGGGATGCGTTCATTTATTTTGAATGATGGATATGTAACTTTGAAGGGAGGGCTTTGGAAGTAGGAAAAAAATTGTAAGATTTTTTCTGTCCTTGGAATGGAACGCATCTTTTCCCATGGTTCGTGTTTTCGTGTCAACTCAAAAAAGTTTTGGAGTCAGGCCTTGCTTGCGCTATAGAGAGACACGTTCCATGGTGCTATAAAAAAAGCAAGTCTAAGGTCATATATCGATGATTGGTCTTGAATCTCACTCTCTTTTATATTTTGTACTTTATTGAACGTCTACAAGTGACTGCTCACGCAATTTATGTGAAAGCAAATGCGTAGAAATGAAACACGCACAAATATCACACAGTAAAGTAATGTTTTCTTCTCTTTCACTGAGGCGAGTGGAGGTTGATATGCTAACTGTCTTCCTGTTTTCAACTCCTCCAAAATGCAGAATGTGATGTGAATATTTTAATTCTAACACTACTACTGACTACCACCCTGATATTTTATAGTAGCATCACTATAAGGTTAGTAAAGTACGGTAAACCACGCGTGTGAGCGAACACATTCATCGTCTTTCGTAAGGAAATACAATGCATATTGATGAATAAAGGGATAGAAGTATCTTGCCTTTATCTACGCATATACTTACTCTTAGTCTGTTTATATCCAAGAATTCAAATCAAGGTATACGATTTCATGACATTACAACGAACACGAATGATTTTATTGTTTGTGTTCCGTAAATCGAAAGAGCCATAAATCTAGGGTGTATATTTTTTCTTGATTTAGGAGATATAGAGAGAAGTACGCTGATTGTCTGTGAAAAAATTCCGTATGTCTCTGCTAGAAAGGGGTGATGTGGGAGTACAATCTCAAGTAAATGAAATGCATGAAAAAAGTGATAGATATACACATAAATAAAAACGGTATTCTGTCACTGCCTTTTTTCAACTGATTTAGCATTCATGAATTCATGTAAAAACGAGCTCTCAATAAAAACTACCCTCAAACTTTTTCTACCAAATGTACTGGAGGATTTCCACCAAATTTTTTTTATAGAATACATTACATCAGCGAGGTGAATGTAGAATTGATTCCGCATAAATAAATTTAGTGTACACGATAAATACTGTATATCCAGATGTGCTCTGATTTTTTAAAATTCATGTGTTTTCCTTTGTGGTTTTCAGGTACCGTTGAAATCACCTAATCAAGAAAACAAGTGGTGTCTCAAAACCAGCCATTTCATTCTGTTCGAGTGTTGCAGCTTGTTCAACCAGCTCGTTGAAAATAAGGGTTCAAGAAGACTTTCTCAAACAAAATATTTTCAAGTTACAAGAATTTTACATAGCATTCAATTGCCATAGTGGTTTGGTTAGTCCTTGTTAACTTCAGCGTTTGTGTGCTCCTAACTTGAATTTTAATATGTGAACGTGCTTTATCGTTGGAGGAAATGCTAGACAAGATAACTGCGACTGAATACATGAGCACTTGAAGACAATTCCCATTTTTATTGCCTATCGCATAATGGCACGTTGAGAAAGCAAAAGACTTTTCTTGTGTGTTTGTTTGCCAGTGCAGATGCAGCCGAGACACAAAAATGAGCAAGAACTCTAACTCCTCGAGCAGTGTCTCAACAAGTACAAAATGTAGACTGAACATTAAGGTTGAACGTGAAGTATGGGAAAATGGGGAAATGATAGAGGAAACAGAAGGAAACTCAATTCCAGTAAATATAAAATGGAGTTGCTTCCAAACCGAACTGAGAGAGATTGATTGATGGTTAAGTCCTCTGAGAGATGATCATTTTTTCTACGGTGTGTGGACTGTGACCAAAAAAGGTCTATTTCCGTTTACTCAAGTAATAATATAACATCCCAAATATATAGTATACCACGATATTGTAATTTTCATTGGTATAGTACAACAGTGAAGAAAACAAGTTAAAGAAAAAAAAGATTCAATGACCCAGAAACTATTGCTTTTACAAAGAACCAAAAGAACCATCATCATCATCATACACAAGTCTAAGTGAAAGTGCTGCTGGTCGTGGTGGTATTATATACACATACACTCTCTTGTTCTTTTCATGTTCAAATATATTTATGTATAATACCAGTGTGACACAGCAGGATTCTCCCGTAGTACAATTTCCAGTGCGGGTGACCACCAACGACGGTTACCAAAATAGGATCTTTCTAGTTTTACTAAATGTATCGGTGGAATTCCCGAGTTCCCACCGTTCGTTGGAAGGACCATTGTTTGAGCGATAGAGGAACAAGCAGTGCCATTAGCACAGACAATATCAACGCCAGTATTAACAATACCAGTGTCTGTTCAAAGGGCACAAGTAGCACAAGCAGTAATAATAGTAGTTGTGTGGGTAGTGGTGATAATTTATCAGGATCTTCATTGACATTCCCCAATCCCATACCGGCAGTGAGCTTGGTTCCAATATCAGGAGTNATCAGGATCTTCATTGACATTCCCCAATCCCATACCGGCAGTGAGCTTGGTTCCAATATCAGGAGTGAACTACTCATCTCCTCCTAGTTCCTCTTTGTGGAGCACAAATTCACTTTCTAATTTTAGTAGCAGTAGTGCTCCTTTGTCACCTCTATCCGAAGTAGCAGCACCAGCTACCACTACTACTACTTTCCTGGAACGTGAAAAAATTGCAACTTCTCCCACATCCTCATCGACGGAATTGCAGCGTTGGAATTGGGATGTGATAAGAACATTTTTGTATGTGGTATCTATTGTTGGGCGAGAAATTCGCACGCTTTCCAGCGCTCTACTCATCGGACTATTAGTGAATCCAATTAATTACTGCATTTGCTCCTTCTCACCATCATTATCCAGGCTAGCTCCAGCACCATTGTTCTCATCGATCGGAAGATGCAGTGCCAGGAGGGTCATCCTCTCGTTATTACTGTTGCAAGAGGAGAAATATAATAAGCAGTGGTTGTAGAAGTACCGCTACTACCTCCACAGCTTTCCTTACACTTTTCCGTTGTTGTTGTACCTGTAATTGCATTTCCTTCCTTAGACCTGTATTTGGTGAGTGCTGCAACTGTAGTAGCTGTGCCGTTGGTGGAACAGTGAGCAAGGATAACAGCAACGGTGGTGGTGGTGCTCCCGGTACACATCATAGTAGTCGAACTGTTGTTGGCAAGCCAAGACTTGGGAAAATGGCACAGATCCTATCCAAGACAATGACTCTTCTGGGAGTCGCCTTTGTTATCCATTTTATCATCATGTCTACTTTCGCAGAGAAAGAAGGTAAGGATTTATATATATGAATGAAAGTTAGTTAAACCTCTGCTTTTCTATATGGTGCTATATGGATATGTTTTTATTATTGCTTGTATAGCCTTTCGATTGAATTTCCGTTATCCATTTGCTGCATTGGATTAGGGTGGCTTGTGTTCTCGTGGAGAGACGATTTATATAATATACTATGCACAACTTCCGGACGATAGTCATTATATGCATGCATTATCTCAGACATTTGACATTACTCTTTGTTGTTCCAGAACGTATATACGTATATGCCTTGCATATAAAAGTACACACTGACTTGTAATTTTCACTTATATTTTGAATGGGTCTTAGTTTATTTTGGAACTTGTGATACAAACACAATGCCAGATATATGTTGAACATGTGTAGGATGTAGGTGTGAAGAGGCCCCAAGCTCCAGATTTATAATCACTCAAGGGAAACAAACAAATACGGATGCCTATATATATATTCCCTGAAATTATTTCCGTAGTTCGATTTGTCACCCTTACTTACATCTGTATACATACGTTGCATGATATGTTCTCCCTTTCTCCACCGTTCCATCTTGTTCACTATTAACTGGAAACAATAAAAAAAGATTAATTTGCTCTTAGAATTTACGACTATTTGAGTCAAACTCACTCAATAATTCCTGCAAATGATGATCAGAATTTAGTACCTTTTGTAACTCATTGGCATTGTTGTAATGGAGTTGTAAAATGAAAATCGCGAACAGTTTATCGTTTGCCTGTCATTAAACAGTTGACAGTTAGTAAAATAATTGCAATAATGTGATGAAGCAAAAGTTTTCTGTGGCTGCTAGCCTGCAAAATTTTGGAGATCTGCAAAAAAACAGTTTTCGGAACTAGTAGTTTTGTGCCTTTTGTCGCCTCGTGGGTATGAATTACAAACCACTAATTTCTGACCGTGATAATTGCATACCCGGTGACAACACTTTGCCAAGTGCAAACACACTTGAAGTGTTTGTACCTATCTAATATTGAAGTACCCTAGAAGTACCCGTGTGGGAGTGTTGGCCATGAACCGAATTGATTTGGATTGGGGCTACTGGACACTGGAAACTGCTTATTGCAGGTGTTGGCATTTAATATGTACTTTAAGAGCTGGATGGTTTAATGCACTGAGCCGAGGGAATCCATGTGATTTACACTTGTTATTACTAAAGATTGGTATTGCTTTCTTCCAGCCACGTGAAACTGCTTACGCATTTATTGGCAGTGGTTATACGTTACAGTTACTCTGACTGAGGTGTTTGGAAGTACCTAAATGTTCCCTTAATTTATGAAGGTGTGTGTGTATACATTTCTGCTGTTAAATGCCTTTTACACGACGAATCGTGAACATAACACGTTACGAAACTGTCGTATTAATCCAATTCTAAATGTTTGTTGGCACGATATTTGCACAGCTAGCAGTTTGCTTTGGGACATTACAGCCGCGGGATCAATAGAGATTATACATACATTACATTCACATAGGTACATTTGGTAGATATATTTTGAGTGTTTGAACATGAAACAAACATACTTTATTACGTTTCATTGTGGGTATATAATGTTACTACTTTATACACCATGCTGACTTTATTCATGTCACCTTTTTTAGATTTAATCACAAGTGTAAATGTAAGTGCATCAGTTATTATTATTGCTATATACTCCTGAGGTGATTCTGATAGCGAGAGAACAATTAGTAGGTGTATTATTTCAAAATAAAGCTCACTTCAAAAGATATGAACCATTTTACACACACTCGGCTCACTGAATAAATATGGTGGTGGTTCAGTTGGGGGATTAGAGCGATGCCAGTAGTCAGCAATGTGAACAAATGCACACTTTGTACATTTGTACTTCTTGGTAAATGCTCTTATTTTATTGGTTTACCATTCTTTAATGTATACTCACGCAATTTTGTTTTATTCTCCTTTCCACAAACGCATTGAATGAAAATTGTAAACAATTTATGACACCAAACCAAAAGTGACTGGGAAAGTAATCTGTAAATCCAGTCCTTCTAGCTTGTTT
>JAANSM010003176.1:0-13420 GCA_036850725.1 Orchesella villosa | reverse complement strand
GGTGCAGGTGTATGGAACCCGAAAATCTGAATAAAGTGGAGGAAATATTTTATTGCATCTCTCATCATGTCCTTTTACTTGCTTCCAATTCCAATCTACCTAATTTCACTTTCATACCCGACACCCGAAAGCTACTAGAAACTAATGGGCTGTCTCCTGTCTCGCTAAGGGACAAACTTGAGGTTGATACACTCGTTTTCGTTTCCCATTTCATTCATAATTTGATTTGATACCAAACACTAGAATGCTAGAATACACTACTAGAAGCATGTTCAATGTTGTAGGATTCCAAATACGAGAATACAGGTAAGAATGTGCATAAAAGGCGAAAGGATATAAAAAATGTACCTAAAAGTTGTCTCCGATCGATTGTACATTTTACCATGAAAAATCCCAAAAATTCTCGGAACACCCCAAAAATCCCTCTGTAAAATGTTAAAGGTTACCCCTTTCGTTTCATCGCATGATTTAGTCTCTTGTGATCACCTCTGGTTACTCTTCAGCAGCCATAAGAGCATCTGACTTTGTAAATGTACATAATTCTTATGAAGATTGAAATACATAAAAAAATATATATGCCTATCTGGTTTTGTTGAGAACTGTGCCCATCTATAACTCTATAACCATATCCATCAAGATCAGCCATACAAAATATCATGTTTGTTCGGCACAATTCGTCCTCACAAATTCTATCCTATATTTACAAGTAGCACCCCATCTGGCTTCAACTGATTTGTTTAGTTTTTTCAAACTTAAATGTAATTGCGGTGGATCACCGTGCTTGGAGTATTATTCGGTAATTCTTTATACAACCATTTTTATGTTCAATTCATAACGATTCTTATAATTATAATCGATTTTATTCTTGATTCTTTTCCAGTATTCCCAAAAAAAAGAAATTAAGACTAAGTTGAAGGCTCTTTTGTAAAAAGCAAGTGGTCTAATAATGGCTGGAGTTCTAGGAAGACTGCCATCAAGGGCTATTCAAGTCTCCAGTAAAGGTCATTTCGTTTCCTTTCCTGGAACAATTAGGGTACCGGTGAGTGTGATTAACTTGTACTTTTTTGATGGCGTACACATTTAGCTGAATCAGCTGATTTTTTAGATTTTATATTTATCTTTTAATTACAGAAAACTGCCACACCGTTCAATAGTAGTCATGCCTATCAGCAGTTTTTTAGCAGTAACGCTGCTGCAGCGCTCAAAAATGCTAGTACCGGAAAGAAAATGGTTAGTTTTTGTGGGTTTTTATACTCATTTTGTTTCGTGTGATTTGGTGTTGGTTTTTTGTAGCTTTTAATCAACTTTGTGGTTTGTTTGATGGCTTAGCTGCTGGCCAGCTTGGGTGCCATTGGAACGGGAGGACTTTTGCTACTAGTTGGCCTGGAGAAATCAGTGAAAGCTGGTGAACTTGAGCTGCATCCCCCAAAATATGGCTGGTCCCACAGTGGCACGTTCCAATCTCTTGATCACAGTTCCATCAGGCGAGGATATGAGGTTTACAAGCAAGTCTGCGCCGCTTGTCACTCCATGAGGTTCATTGCCTATCGTAATCTTGTTGGTGTGTCTCATACTGAGGCTGAAGCTAAGGCAGAGGCGGAGGAAATTCAGGTGCGTGTTTTTCACAGGGGTTTCTACTTTCCCCTTTACGTGTGAGATTTTTCATTATGCGTCTGCTTGTGAATAGGTGACTGATGGTCCGGACGATCAAGGTAATATGTTCCAGCGTCCCGGAAAGTTGTCTGACTACTTCCAAAGCCCGTATCCTAATGAGGAGGCTGCTCGAGCAGCCAACAATGGGGCTTATCCACCTGACCTTTCATACATCATTGCCGCTCGACATGGAGGTGAAGACTACGTCTTTGCTCTCCTCACAGGATACTGCGATGCTCCTGCTGGTGTCGTGCTTAGGGAAGGACAGCATTTCAACCCATACTTCCCCGGTGGTGCCATATCCATGGCACAGGCGCTTTACAATGAAGTATAATTCTCAACTTAACGCTAAAACTTATTGTTTTTTAACCTTAGTTTGTTAATGTGCTTCATTGTTTCTTAGGCGTTGGAGTACGAAGACGGAACCCCAGCTTCATCAAGTCAATTGGCGAAGGATGTATGCACGTTTTTGAAATGGGCTTCGGAGCCGGAACACGATACCAGGAAGCAAATGGCGTTGAAGGTGCGTTCAATGTTCAATATCTAATTTGTATGTAACGATATTATCAGTTTTATTAACTCAACAACTTTGTTTTTCAGGCAATGATGATGTTCAGTTTACTAACGGCGATCGCATATTACATGAAGCGTCATAAGTGGTCAACTCTGAAGACTAGAAAGATTGCGTTCAAGCCATCCTCCAAAAAATAAGCGTAATTTTATGTAATTCACGAGTTTAGTTTTTAGAACAACAAAATAATGTCAGATCCGCTTTCAATTGTAATTGCGTGTGTTTAAATGGATCGTTTCGATATAAAAATAATTACAAAGCAAATCTGTTGAGGAAACATCTGTCTGTAGTAAAATACAAATCTATCTACCTATCCAACTCTGCAGTTATCTAACGATTCTATTTAGTGACGTATGTATATTAAATGCATATATACCTGCAATTCATTTCGCACCTGAGGTTCTATTAGTTTTTCTTTTGCATGCAATGCGAATCATAAATGAGTAAACGCACGGGATTTTAATAATACGATTTTAATATTGTAAATGTGGGTAATTTACATCAAGTTTGTGTAAACGGAGAAAGCTATAGTTTTATTAAGTTTTGATTTTTCTGAATGTTAACAATTCCGGTGAAAGGAACATAATACGCATAATAATTATTATTACGGTTTTTAGAATCATTACAAATGTGTATATTTACGGCGAAAAGAAAACAAACTCTCTCGTACATACTTATGATATTTGATTAGTGACTCAAACACATAAGTATGGAATCAAACGACCCACGGCTAAGAAATAAAACCCACCATAAATACGCATACATTAACATACCATGCAGTTCAATTAACATACGTTCGTGATGTTTCTCCTTCTCTCTACGGATAGCTTAAAGACTCATGCTTTTTCTTCACCGACGACCAAAAAATGTATGATTTTTTTTGTTGTGATTTAACACAATATATTGTTTTTAATTGTTGTAGGTCGTTTATCACTAGAACGTAGCTCCTTCAGGAGGCTGAGTTAACTTCAGGTTGTCTTTGACAGTCATGAGTCTTCTTAGTTCCTGTAACACCGTCTTAATCGTGTACTCGCGTTGCCAACGGGCCAGCATTGGGACTTGACGATTATCCACCTAAGAACACATCAGATCACACGTTATCTCGCATTCATAAACTAAACATAAAAAATTATAAGAGAATGTTCGTGATTAAGCATGAGCAACTTACCAAGCCTGTAGTACTATTAACACAAGTCATATTGATACGGGATAGAAAACGAATGACGGGTGGATCATCAGGATATCTATCTCCACATTCCATTTTCAGACTATACATTCTGTTTTCATATGGAGTCTGCAAGTTACAACGTCAAACTAATTAGTTATCATTACATTTTACATGTGACATAAATTATAGCATTTTTTGATCTTGTCTATCAAACATACGCTTACCCTAGGTGGCCCAATTATCATGCCTGTCCAGTGTGTGAGGGTCATGTCATCATCGTTCTCGAGACCCCAGCTGATGGTGCCATCTCCAACGCCCTTCTGGCCTTGTTCTAATTCCTCTAGGAGTCGGAATGCTCGGGGAACAACTGCGGGCATCATCACAAAACTCGTTAAACACACATCAATATAAAGTTGCGTTGCGTAAATGTATCTCACTGAAATCAGCTGTGATTTTAATAAAAACGTTCCATATTTACATATCTCAAAATCTCAATCTATTCGAAAATCTCAACAAATGACAAATATTTAATCCTTCTTTCCTGTCCTATCAACTAACCATCAACCATCAGTTTCCATGTGACAATTCATTCGAATTCAAAAACTACTGACTAGCCACCCCAAATCCTACCTACCAAATCTTCGGTTGTCGGTTGTCAAAATCTAGCAAAAGCAAGAAACCACCGACTAACCAAATCATCACCAAAATTATCTCTAACCTGACCTAACCTAACGTAGAACAGATGACATATTACGCAACGCAGAAGACGGGCGTGATTACAATGAAAAAGTAATGTTGTCAAAATTTTTAAGAACGAACCATACTTACCCACGTTGCTCATTGTGAGAGACAAGAGTGGATGCTGAAACTTGTTCACATAAACGTTAACTTTTTTCTAAACTTTAAACTAAACAGTCACCTACAAACTATCCGATTTCACTATCAAAAAACAAATTCCAGGAAAACCCCGATCCCACTCTTCCAAAAAAATTACAAACTACAATTAAAAATAAATATTGAACCGGTATCACTTGAGTTAAATAGAGAATCAATCGCTAATTCTCCAGCAACCAGTTATGTTTATGAACTGGAGGAAAAAGCGTTTTGTAATAATTTAAATACGCTGATGAGGACGATGATGATGATGGTATTTTCATCGGGTCTTGTTCTCATGGAACGAGAAACACACTCACACAAGGCGATAAGGATATTATTTCGCTTCTTCACAACACAAAAAGTAACTTTTTTTTATCCTATCGTACAATGTATTACTGGGGATATGGAATACACAAAAGGATAAAGTTTTTATATACAGAAAAGAACGAAACTTGACTGTACTCCTCTGTCCTCTCTCGCGTTTTATCCTCTACTTCTTCACAAGTTCTGTGGTTGCTTTTTCCACTTCTTCGTTGTGTATTTTATACACATAAAAAGGAGCTCAAAAGCACTGTCTTTTGGGTTTGCGTTTGGTTGCGCTGTTTATAATTCATGCTGCATTAAATGAACGCAAAATGTTAGAATGTTAGAAATATACCCCTCTCGCCAGCTCCTCCGTTGTGTCGGTACAAGAAATGTTGTCCAGCACCAACCAACAACCAAAAAACTCTTTAGGTATGAAAACTTATGTATATTCTGTTGTTGTATGTGCATAAGACAAGGAGAAGTATGGATGGAGATCTAGATGGAGTATGGAGTGAAGCGATATATAGAAAAGTTGATATAGTCAATAGTGAGTCATGTCAGTGGGGTTTCTTTGCTCAAGAAAGAACACAAGAACAAGACATGCAAGCATTTAGGTATCATCTCGGTGGCTCTCTTCTTGCTGGACAAATTGATTAGGAGTTGGTAGGGAAACTCATCATGAAACATGAAAGGAAAATGAATATTATGATAAGATGATTATCTTGTGTGTTGATAAGGATAAGAGCATGCTTGAATTGATTGGGTTTGAAATAATTAGTATTGGGAAAAGGATGGAGAAGGAGGAAACAGACCGGAAATGGGAATGGTTTTGGCGGAGACAGAAGAGCTCCGCTTTTAGGTATATTGTAGGTGTAGTATGGATGGAATTTAGGTGATGGGGCGTATGGAGGGTGCCCGCGAATGGAATTTTTGCATGCTTATGGATGTGGTGTTCTTTAGAGGTGTTTTTTTTTGAGTGTATGTAAAGTTGTTCTTAAAAAGTTATGTACCTGTCAATTGGTTTGATTGATTGAGTATCGATTTATGGTAAGCCGATCTAATTTGAAGGATAATTGGTGAAAATGTTGTGTATTGCATGACGGAAGTTGTAATGTTGGTTGTTTTTGTCGTTTTTAGAGAGGCTTGTTTGGTGTCAGTCGATTTTCTGGTCAAGGTTTTCGAACACTCTTCGGTGGTTCAGGATATTGGAGGAAAGCCAAGGGCGGATCTGTGATGGTGGAGGTTATTGAAGGGATGTCGACGGATACTTCTTCGGTGGGGGAGAAGTCGCAGATGCTAAAGGTGGAGAATCTTCCGAGAGAGATTAATTTTGTGGATAGGATCAACTGCACGACTGGAAAGCACGAGTGGGTGGAGGTTCCTCATGATTATGATTATCATACAGAGATATCCAGGTCTGCGTATGCTGACATGCTTCATGATCATGACAGAGTGAGTTGCAGTTGTGAATGAATAGAGCATCTATGTTACAAACGCGTTGTTAATGAATGATGAATACACATTTTCTTTACGTTTCAGAACATGCGGTACTTTGCTGCGTTGCGGTACGAGATTAATCGTTTGAAGAGCCTAGGTCAACCTGCACATGTACTTGATATTGGTACTGGAACTGGACTACTAAGCATGATGGCTGTTGTTGCTGGAGCTACTTCCGTGATAGCTTGTGACGCGTTTACTCCCATGCTCGAATGTGCCAAGAAGGTCATTGCTCGAAACGGGTTCGAGAAGCAAATTAAACTCATACCTAAAAGGTCTACGGAACTTGTCGTTGGAGTTGATTTGCCACACAGGTGTAATGTACTCGTAACTGAAGTATTTGACACTGAATTGATTGGAGAAGGGGCTATCTCTACCTTTAATCATGCGCATGCTGAACTTCTTACTGTAAGTTTTAACGTATTCATTGCGGTTTCTCGTACAATGCACTTACAAGTTTTATCAAATGAATCTAATTGGAACAAAATTGTATGTGATAGGATCCATGTGTGGTGATTCCTCGAACTAGTACAGTATACGCTCAGGTAATGGACTCTCCAGAGGTTGAAAAGTGGAATTCGCTCCCTGAAAAATTAGAAGTCTCAGAAAAGCTTGATGTAACGTTCCCATCTAACATTCGAGAATGTGCTGGAGTGCCTTCAGTTCAAGACCTTCAACTTGACGCAATTCAACGGAGTGAATTTAAACCACTGAGCCCACCCATTCCCATTTTCGAGTTTGACTTTACTACTTCTAAACCTATCCCCATGAAAAGAAACATTTCGTGCTCGTTTAAGTCTGAAGGCGATGGGAGCGCCAATACCGTGTTTCTGTGGTGGGACCTCGATATGGATTCTTCTGGCGACAATATCCTTTCTTGCCAACCAGAATACGTGAAATCTGGTCCAAAGTCATGGTTCGAGAATTGTGCTCCTCAAAACGCTGCTTGGAGGGATCACTGGATGCACAGCGTGTACTATATTCCTAGGCGCTTGAAAGTTAACAAGCACGATCAAGTAACATGTTATTCTGCTCATGATGAGTACTCATTTTGGTTTGACGTTGCACAATCAAACTCGACAATTCAATTTCCTTCTGAACATCCTATTTGTGAGTGTCGAATGCATATTGAGTTATCAAGATACCAAATGTATCTGATGAACGACGCGCATCGTTATGAAACATTTGTGCGCGCGTACACACCAGTTGTCAAGCCTGGTGAATCGGTGTGTTTATGCATTAGCGATTGCTCCCTTCTCCCAATTGTGCTTAATAAACTTGGGGCTAAAGTCGTGTATGTTCTGGATGATAATCAGCAAGCTTGTAAGGCGCTTACTACTCATAATGGAGTTCAGTCTGTCAAGTTTGTTGATCTTAAACAACTTGACACGGAAGTAAATACACACGTGAGCGCATATTTTAAAGACAATTTTACATGTTGCTTGTTATCCCTAACTCCTCACGATACATTATGAAATTATATACGGTGCCGTTCTCAAATGTGCATTCTTTATTTACTTGTTTGGTAGATTGATTTGGTAACGGGAGATCCGTATTTCCAGAGTGCAGTCTACCCCTGGAACAACCTCAGGTTCTGGTATGAGTACAAAAGCGTGCGTTCTAACGCATTTTCTCCAAACGTACGCCTGGCTCCGTTTGGTGCAATAATTCGGGGTATAGCAGTTAATTTTGTTCACTTGTGGAAAATTAAAGCTTCTGTGGGGATGGCTGCAGAACAATTTGACCTAGCAGACTTTGATGAGCTTATCATGGTGGGTATTTATCTCAGAAGATTCAATTGATTACGTATTGTATTGAGTATTAGGACACCCCGTTACACTCTTTACATCTTATGAAAGTGAGGTATATGGTTTTCAATGAGTTTCTTTATCGGTTGCGGTTTCAGAACTCGTCTGCGATATCGGACTCCGCAGTGGACGCTCAACCGTTATGGGAATACGAAGGTATTGCTAGTTCTGGGATCACAGACTTGCTATCATTTGATTTTAGCAAAGACCCTGAGAAAGTGAGCTCGAGTGGTGAAATGACGGTTAGCGATCCAGAAACAAATGGCGTAGCGATTTGGATAGACTGGAAGGTATCTGAGAACGAAATGTTATCAACTGGACCCAAGGGCTCCCCTGTATTACGTGAACGAATAACTTGGGAAAGGTTCTGCAAACAAGGTGTTTACTTTGTGACGCCAAAAAATAATCAGCTGAAATACACGGTTACGTTTAATCACATTACTGGTGATGTAGACTTTAATTTTATATAGAGATTTATAAAATAATATTAATAAATGTTACAATGGTTTTGAACACAATTGGTGGGGTAATGTAACGTCACATTTAATACATGACTCATTTTCTCAGGTGTGTCGACACGCACATTGAGTATGGTTTAAAAACGTTACGTCATGGTAAAAATCTACTCTTGTACTCATCCGAAGAGTCTTGAAAGTAACTGTTACTGAAGCGGTTTCTGAAGCACCGCACTTCAAAGGGGATGTGCAGCAGCCTGCAATAATCAAGCAAAACGTTAATTTAGGATTATGAGGAACAAGTATCAGATATCAAATCGTTAAAATCGTATTTCTCATGGAAAGAATTGATGTAGAGTTATAACTGCCGTGTATTGCAGCTTACACTTACCGAATGCAGGCTCGCAGCGATGTAAAACTGTAGAATCTACATAGAGGTGTGTGTCAGGAGAGATGGACGGCGCTCCACCCGTCGCTTCGTTTAAGTACACAAGTCTAGGTTTGGGGACATTGCATCTCCACTGTGCACTATGCACGAGGTTGGCGTTATTGTTGAACTCCATTTCTTTAGGATTTAATTGTCTCTTGCTGCGTTGGTGGCGGACCCTTGGGCCTGACCAAACTGCACTAACTTGGTGCAGCAAGAGCAAACAAAACACTAGGTAAAGTCTCAATTGATGCATAATACTTGGGTGTTTTTATTTTAAAAGTGAACTCTCGTGTAACGACACTTGAACTTTACGAAAAATTGCATGGCTAGGGATAATGGAAGAAGATTTTATCAAGTGAGGTGATCTCGGAAAGAATAGCTCTTGACTAGAGATTAGACGAAGTACGTAACGAACGAAGTCTTGTCTAGACGTAGGCACTTAGTCAGGTACAACGTGAAGGTGACAATAAAATGTTCAATGATTTTTGCAACATCCATCCATGCTCGAATGCAGTTGCTGGTTAATTAAGTGGATTCACTCAAGGCAGCAGGAGAAGTTGATCCGTCGGGCGTAAAAGAACTTCTTGGGGTATATAAAAAAAGTCAACTTGTTGGGCTAGTTTTTCCTTTTTGATCAACATATTAGTTTATTGCTGCATATTTATATGGTGATGGTGTACTTTGTAGGTGCTCGCATCTTCTGCTTCTCTGATTAGTTCTTGGAATCTCTGGCTGTAAACGTGTAAGATATGTCCTGCTGGCAAAGGATTATTTATAGAGAGGTTTAATAACAAAATCCTTGTATCCGCCATACACATGACAGTCACACTCTGCATGAACAACAAATATTATATCCAATATTCGCAAGTTGATTTGTTTTATATCACATATAACTTAGCACTGCCACTGCCTCATTTGCATAACACCACGTCAGATTATGCAGCAATTTTTAATGAGCTACTCCTGCAGGTTATAGACTACTAAGTACTCCATTCTGGTTTTCTCATTTCCAGGTAAACTATTTGACATTCCAAACCTACCTAGTTCGCCACGTTGGTGAAAGGGTTCGAGAAAGTACCCTGCCGATTGTAAAGTATAGTGGCGTGGCGCCGATTGTATGTACCCCTATCCTATTATCGAACTTAAATTTTTTGTACCATATTATATTGGTGACCTTATAACCGTTCCTGGATTACATGAATGGAATGGAATGAGGGGTTTTGCAAAATTATCTTGTTGAGATTATTCTTCGATCGAGGACGGACACCATTTGGTATTAAGCGAAAGATGTTGTCTTGGAATGCAGGCTGTATGGACCCCACACGCTTCGAGAGAGATGAACAACCTAGGTTGGATTGAGTTGGCTGCATCATCTACGCTTTTATGTAGTATGCTGAAGAGTTTCTTTAATTGCATAGTGTATATTATAACGTAAGGAAGAACTTGGAGGTGACTTGCTACATGGTTTGATTAGTTACATATATGATTTGTTTCTTGTCGCATAAACAAGAAAAACGTCGTACGTCACTGCTATATAGCTGTCTCTTTTGTCTGCGTCATTCATGCATTCAAAACAGGACGGGTTATCAGGCCTTGTTTGTTTAGTTCTTTGGGGATTTACGTCGAGCTGAGCTGGATTCAACCCTTTTCTTTTATGCATCATATTATTTCCTTATAACATGATGGTGTTATGTTCACACCAAAATATTATGCATTATTCACTGATTACTCACTGGTGACTGGAATGGGTTATTAGGTTTCAACACTCATGTATATACGGGACTGTTACTTAACTAAATAATGAATGAAATCGAGTATCGCTGAACGCGATTTTATTTGCTGGCTGCTTGTAGAGCAGTCATGTCATTCATTTACAGCCTTTTCATACGTTTTACACGCTTTTGTGCGTGTTACTAACATGTAATTAGCGAGAACTGGGAGATTAAACTTCACTTACTCGTTATGCATTACGCAAATGTGAACCCTTTTTCGTTATAGTGAGGATGTGGCATAGACACCAATACCAGCGAAAGTGCATCACATCACACGTGCATTTCTAGTTATTCGTGCTATAATTTACTTTAGTTTTTGGTACGTACGTCAAGTACATTAGTACTCGTTCGCAGGATAATCAACGATAATTTATTCGACCATCATACACGTGCATTTCTAGTTATTCGTGCTATAATTTACTTTAGTTTTTGGTACGTACGTCAAGTACATTAGTACTCGTTCGCAGGATAATCAACGATAATTTATTCCACCATCATGAGCTGGGATTATCAATTTTCGTCAATGAAATTTATCCACATTATTCAATCCACTATGTCAATATTTATGTAACTAAGTATTGCACTATCGAGCATTCCCTAATATGCATAATCGTAAGCGTTTTGAGCAATGAACGGTATTTACTTTACTAGGGAATAGTGTAATAATAAGGAGAAAATGAATGAGACAGTATAATATTTGCATGGCCATTTCTGTACTGCTGAAATCTTAGTTCAGTCCATTTATTTTGGGCTCTGTGTGTTTGCCTTAAATGGTATAGAGCACACCAGACAGACGGATACCAGGTAAATGAAAAGTGCATTTATGTACCTGGAATGCAGTCGTAATGTAGATAATCGTTGGTACAACGTACGCCGGGGAGGACATTAAACTTGCAAGTTGCAACAATGATAAGCATAGAGATTTAGGTCTGGGTTCCTCTTTAACTCGTATGTGTTTACTGGCTTGTGGATGGGATCAAAACCAGATTAGCGTGTACATAAAAATGAATGGGGTGATAATTAATTAACGACTAGATAATTAAGGAATCAGCATTACGTCTCATTGATTGATTGATCACTACAGCGTACTCACCAGGTTTACGAGCTAAAAGCTAGATGTGATGACGGATAAAATGCTAGCCAGAATACATTTCATTATGCAACATTATTTTATCAACCCAAATTGCAGTTGTTCTTTGATTGGGTTTGAGTAAATCTCTTTTTACCATTCAGCATTTAAACTTGGAATAACTCGTTGAACAAGTAAATGCATGCATGTGTTTAGCGGAGATATGATGACGATGAGTTGGTTGAACGAACGACTAATCACGCGTATGATTATCGTGCGTTTGCATTCATCCAGATAATCATTACTGTGTAACACTTTATATGTTGCTTTCTCGAGCTGTTACGTGAAAATGTATTTATTGGCATTACTCCGAAATAAATAAATTATGCTAATACAGCAAGTACGGATTACAGATTCATGAGCCTTTCACCGTCACCAATTTCAGGTTTCAGCAACAATTGCTATTATTACATTTTTTGAAGACTTTTATGTACGCAAAGTCATTTCACCTTTCAAAAGTTTCAAACGGAATTTGTCATGTTTTCTTTGCACAGCAAGAGTAGCGCAGTTGGTGGTAGCTACAAAATACAAATAACTTAAGAATTGAATACAAATTGAAGACCTTACTGAAGATACATTGTCATTTTATCGCAAGGTAGCTATTTACAAAAGAACGGCGACTTTCATTTCCGTATATGTTGCTCAATGAAGGGGTGGGGGTAAGCAAGTACTCAGCACTCCATTTATCATACGAGAATGCTCCAATAATCATACTGTTCTAAAAACTAAGCTTATTTAGTGAAAATACATGAATTCCATTGACAGCACACTTGAGCACACTGCGAATCACGATTTTCTTTCATTGCCCCTTATGCCAACAAACTTTTACTGATATTCCTATTGTCCATACTGGAGCAAGGAAAAGGCAAAAAATGTTAATACAAATCGAAAATTTCTTTCCTTTAATAATCATTGATATAATTATAACGGTCGTTAGAAAAGTTTTAAAGTTTGTAATTTTTGGTTCATTCTATGACATGCCCTATTCTTTCCAATTATTTTTTTGCGATCTATCATATTGATTCCACAACCTTTCACAGCCATTCAATAATTTATTTATTTATACACATAAATTATAACATATATGGAGACGCAATAATGAAATCCGAACTGATACACCGTTACAGTTCACACTGAGATTTAATGTTTTTAACAAGAAATGGGGGTTTTATGATTTTAAATATATATTCCGGCATTCTAACAGTTTTTACAAGAATTTTAACTACTTGCAGTATGTTTTTTCAAAGAAATGGGATGCCATCAAAATAAATTCAAAGTTATATAAAACTGTAAGTAAAACTGATTTGATGATAGTACTGGAAGCTTCGTATACTTCAGCTAAGCTCAGTGAGCTATGAGTTTATGAATAGTTTTTCGAACTCCAACAAACTCAACCGTATTCGGAATGTTGTACTGAAGAAAAACGTGATAAATCATGTATCATATCGGTTTTTATGAAAAACATGGAAGTATGTTCAAGTATGAGGTCCATTAACAAGCAAAAATGTTCGAGAAGTATGTTGGTACAGATGAAATAACACACTTGCAAATGCATTTTAACTGTCTTTACAAGAATTTTAACAAAATTTACAGTATTATTTTTCAAACAATTAAAATGCAACGAAAGTAAATTCAAACTTAAGGGTCGGTGACCCCGGCCGTTTGTTTCTATGAAATCGCCTTGGAGGTCATTTTGAATCGAACTTGCTTTTTTGAACTGCCATAAGGAATACATGTATCAGCTAAAATGAGAAG
>JAANSM010003175.1:0-13421 GCA_036850725.1 Orchesella villosa | reverse complement strand
AGAAACAGAAGTTAGACTGAACCGTCTGTTTATGTGAACGAGACGGCTCATTTCAGTTTGTCTGACGTGATAATTTCCAATCAAATCGGTTCATCATTTGTCCACGTTATTAGGTGTAGCCAACGTCACTTCTAGAATCTAGTAGACAGCTCAGTTAGATATTTAGTTTACCACAGTTGACAGTGAACTCTTTCCGATACCCACCAAGTTAATAGTTTCAAGTTACTGAATAGAAAACGCCTATTATTACCATCCTTCCCACCTTCAATTTCATTGCTTGTTCCAAACAGTCAACTGATCATTCAACAGGTGACTTCATTGAACGAGGTAATAAACCGTACTACAATTTGCAATCAGCTGCATTTGTTGAAAGTTGGAAATGAAACAATTAGAAGGCATAGTATGCAGAATGAGCATTCACAAATATAAGGAAAATATTTGTATGCATTCAGTTAATATGAAAGTTTTCAGTTTTACTACTACCAACTAATTTTTTTAATTATCACGACGGTGATTTACACTGTAGGTTGTAAGTGAAGCATTCAGTAACGATAACTTGAATACAACTTATTGCTCGCAATCCTATCATTTCAGCGAACTATTAACTAGCTCAACATCGCGAGCTACAAAATCAGAGCAATGCTATTCATTATTCTATGTTTTAAATATATAATGTTCAATTTACAAGGTCGTCTATAATAAAAGTTTTCATGAAAACATGTTTTCTCATTCTGATTATTTGCAAAATGGTTTTTTTGATCGTAGACATTATGGCTTCTCTGTCAATGACATCAAAATTAACGATGGGGGTGGATCTGATCGAGGTTAGAATACTTAACCTTTGTCCATGTCTGGTTATGCGATCTTTTATCTTAAAACTGGATGATCCTGTTAGGAAAACATTTGAGGAATACGCTGAAGACTGTGTAAGTTAATAATTCTATAACAATGTTGAAGATAAAATATAAATGCATTCCAATAAACTTGTGGTCATAAGTTTCTAATGCAGCCAGCAGAAAGCTGGTTGTGCTTACGCTTAAAGAGATCAGTAGTGCAACAGTAAAATGCTTAACCCTTCGGATTTTAGAATTTATACACGTCCATAATCAAGAAATAAGATTTTGGAACTTGGCAATTATTACGATTGAAATGTAGTAAATAATTAACCCATTAAAAACATTTGAATGTCGATTAAGTTAGACCACAAAATACAAAATTATCCATTCTTATACTTTGGTAATTTAAGTACAACCGACATTTCGATGTCTGATTTCATTCCATTTTATTTACTCTCATCGTTGTCCCATTAATTTGACTAAATCAAAGTTTCTATTTAAAAAATGTGAATAGCTTGCACCCCAAACACTTCAGAAGGGTTAAATTCACTTGGTTGATTCGTTTTTAATTCTGGCAGTACACATTAGAAAAATCGACCAAATTATCTGCTTGATTTGTTTTACATTGTGGTGTTGTGTTTGTTTCAGGGATTTGAATTTTATCAACTCACTTTCCGCTTCAAAAATGAAGTCATCCAGTCAAGTAAAACCCCAAAGGAGGTAAGAATGGGCTTATTCCACTTATTTGATACATATAATTAAGTAATGACAGGAGATTCATGGCACTTACAACGTTTTTGTAATGAATTTTTAGCTAAAAATGAATCACGGTAGCATGGTGTTTGTGGAGCACAATCGAGATTTGTTATATAAGGACGTTAGCAAAGCTTTCATAAAAATGAAAAATAAATCTAATGCTCATTAAAATCTGATTTTGAATCAATTTATCATTAATGCTTTCCCATTTTGTAATTTGTGCTATATAACTGTAATAAAATGAATCGGATATAAGACTGACTCTATAAATGATGTGACTACTTGTACAATCCACACATTATTGTCTCTTTCTACATTTTTAGCATACGGCATCCTAACCCCTAAACCATTCTAGCTCATACGTGGGTTTCATTATTCGGAGCGACGTGAGAACTACCCCTTCCCTTTTGCTTTCCTGTTTGTTATTGGAAGTAGATTGCTTTCGTTTTTAAAATTGGAAGGTATTCTTTGTAGCAAACAAAATTAAAAGAGAAAATTGAATTACTTATAGTAAATAACTTCAGCATATAGAGGAGTTTGGATTAGGAATAAATACTTCCGTTTATGTGTACAAAACTTGAGAGTGAAATCATGAGGAAGACTCTTATCCCCAAGCACTGTATTTCATGTTAGTCGAATATAGCATATGAATGTGTGTGTAAAGCCAGGAAAAAACTATATGAGTAAACTTCCTGATTTTTACTTACTCAGAAAACTTTATATTAAAGAGTGTTAAAAATCTTAAACATAATCAAGATGTCGTACTGAACACGAATGCAACTTTCTCCGCAATAAAAGTCATTATTCCCCCGCTTCCGTATATTATTTTCCCACCTTATTATTGTAGGAAGATGTCATTCGTTTTAAAAACTTTATGGTAGTTTTGATAGGTAACAATATCAATTATGACAGGAAATTGAAAATATTGTTATTGTAACTTACTTAACCAGCACAAACGGGAGTTTGAATCTCAAGTAATTAGGTTTGTTTATGGACATAAAAGTCTGGAAAGTAAAAGTATATTAGAACGACTTACCCTAGAGAAGAAAATTGATGGCACTTTCAACGTTTCTAGATTTGAATGTCGAAAGGAAGCATTATTTCAGTCGATTTTGGTCCTGTTTTAGTACATGGAGACATGAATCCACCTTTTGTAAATTGAAGGAAAAGTCTTTCATTAATTAAAACCAGGACAGAGGAGTCATATTTTTTAATGAAATAAATTGTAGTAACAATGTGCATAAAGATTTATTTGACGATTCATCAGTAAAATATAAATTGCATAAAAAAATCGAGTATGAATCGAATAAACACTTCATTTAGTTGCAAATTACCTGATATTTATTATTGATTAAAACTAATCGTTTCTCCTTTTTAGAAACCTACTGCCATGTATTAATCCACTAATCTATGTACTTCTGTTCACTCAAGCGTAATGAAATAAGAAAATATTCAACTACATTTTTACGATTATACCTATTAGCTAGCTAGCCAAAGGCACATGCATTTTCTATATCTTAGATTGGTTAGTACGAATAAACACCATAAAACATTATCTGACATCAAAAAACATAATTTAGATAATAAACAAGTAGTAGTGATGATACAAGAAGACGTGTCACTATCCATTTTTTCCAAAGTCCAATTTCACAAAAATTGGAATTTGGACGTCACAGGAGTACGCTTATTTCTTTCCCATCTTGGTTTCGGACGATTTTGATTGTCTCTTGTCTTCAGATGCTTCATGCTTCAGGGCTGGAGTTAGCATGTTCCGTAGAAGAGTGCTTGTCTCCACAAGTACATCATTAGGAAAACAACGTCCAATGTTACTACTATGACACTATGACACTATGTAACTGCAATAAAATTAAATCTGGCCATGAACGATGTGACTACTTTTACAATACAAGCATTATTGATATAATTCAAACTACCACGAGTGAACTATCAGGACCCTTTCACTAGTCCTTTTTTACCATTTCTGCGTATGCATCCTACACTTTCACGAGACTATCAGGACCTAACTTTTGTCGTGTGGAAAGATATACACCCAGTTTTTTCTTTCTATATTTTTTACAAATACAGCATGTAACCTAAACCCAATAGAACTGATCCATTCTTTTTGCTTTCCCATATTATTATAAGAAACAGATTGCAGTCGTTTTTGAGATTGAACGGGATTCTTTATAGCTAACAACATTACAAAATGAAATTAAAAATACATATAGTCAATACCTTCAAGAATCTATCAATCAATGCCCCCAGAGTTCCCTCTATCAATGCCTCCAATGTCCCCTCTATCAATGTCTCCCGAGTCCCCCCATCAATGCCTCAAATGCCCCCTCCATCAATGTCCCCTCCATCAATACCTCCAATGTCCCCTCCATCAATGCCTCCAAGGTCCTCCAATCAATGCCTCGAATGTCTCCAAGTTCCCTCCATCAATGCCTCAAAGGTGCCCTACATCAATGCCTCCAAAGTGCCCTCCATCAATACCTCCAAGGTTCTCTCCATCAATGTCTCAAAGGTCCCCTCCCCCAATGCCTCAAAGGTGCCCTCCATCAATGCCTCCAAAGTGCCCTCCATCAATGGCTACAAGGTTCTTTCCTCACACTCCTCCAATATCGCCTCATTCAAACTCTCCGAGGGCGTCTTCATCAGTTCCTGTACTGTCCCCTTTTTCTACACATTAATGAATATAACTAAACGGTAATCCGCTTATACGTAAACGGAACCAATCATCGTTTACTACACGGAAAACAAAAAACGGGATTTCTAAATTGTTGAAACGGGTTCGTTTAGTAAACGACAGCCCTACTGGCAAGTCCAGTCCTCCGAATAGCCAGTGAAAAGGCGACGCGGAGTAAGACGGCTAAACCCAGTAACTGTGGAGTGACACTTGTTTGCTTTCGATTTACTAAATCACTCGGTTTGGAACAATCTTACAAACTAATAATATTAGCAATTTGAATGAACTCTGGGTTGATTGTGTCAGCTAAATACTTACAGTTGATTCAGTAATTTTAGGTTGATTTTATTTAGTAATTAATTATTAGTATTAGTACTTATTAATTATTAGTAACTTTATTTAGTAAGTTTAGTACGTACTAGCAACCGATTGCGCAACTGATACCAAAATATTTACTCTTCTAGTTTACCATTTTCGTTATGCCTTATTGCAAAAGACACCCTCAAATCTTCGTTGCCTTTCTACTTTCTCTACATACCTACAGCCCCATAACATCCAAAACAAATCCAGCTCACATGTATGTTTCCTTCTGCCGGGCTCTGTGACAAAGATACAATAAAACCACCTCTTTTTCTTCGCGTTTTATTGTTGTAAATAGATATCATAGCTAGCAAGAGACACCCTCAAATTTTAGGTTGATTTTATTGAGTAATTATTATTATTAGTACTTATTAATTATTAGTAATTTTAGAATGTAGTAGTAACCGATTGCGCAACTGATACCATTATGAATTTACTCTGATAGTTAACCATTTTCCTTTTCCCTTATACCAAGAGACACCTTCAAATGGTCATTGCCTTTCTACTTTCTCTACATACAGGACCCTAACCTCCAAACAACTCCAGCTTACGTATGTGTTTCCTTCTGCCGGGCTCTGTGAGAATAGTACAATTAAATAATCTCTTTTTCTTCGAGCTTTATTGTAAATGGATGTCATAGCTAACAATTAGTAATTAGATTTGTTTATGAACTTGAAAATCTTGAAGGTGAAAGTATATTAGAACGACTTACCCGTGAGGAGAAAATTGCTGGCACTTCCGGTTTTATAATGCATTTCTTGCTGGACTACCAGACAAAAGGAAGCATCATAACTGTTAAACATGATCCTGATATAGTATATGCGTACGAAAACACAGCCTTTCGTAAAATGAAGGCAAAATATTTCATTAATTAAAATCAGGATGTCATATTTTTTCGATCAGTTTGTAGCAGCATATGGACATATTAATGTATATGCTATAAATGTAATTAATATTAAAGATCACTCACATATGTAATAATGTATATAAAACTTTATTTCACGATTCATCACGAAATTATTAATTGTATAAAAAAGAAAATCAAGTATGAATTAAATGAACACTGTATTTAATTAAAAATTACCGGATATTTACTGTTGATTAAAACCAATCATTTATATTTTCTATAAATCTACTGCCATGAATCAATCCACTAATCTTTGCACTCACACTCAGTCAACCGTAATGAAATAAGAAAAGAATCAACTAAATTTTTACGACTACACATAGCCAGTTAGGCATACACTTATGTATTTTCTATATCTTAGATTATTTAGAACGAAATAATTAAGTAGTACGACTGACACAAGTAGACGTGGCAGTATTCATTTTTTTTTAAAATATTCAGAGGAATTGGAATTTGGATCTCACAGGAATACGTTTATTTCCTTCCCATGTTGGGGTTGCGTGATTTTGTCCTCAGTCTCTTCAGGAGTAGAGGGGAGTCTCCACAAAAGGGACATCGCCTTGCATGTCGGATTCGTCGTGATCGACGAGGTCCAACAGCCGGTTCGGTCTCCTCATTCTCCTCTTCCTTCTCCTCTTCCTTCTCCTCTTCCTTCTCCTCCTCCTGCTCCTCCTCCGTCTCCTCTTCCTTCCCCTCCTCCTTCTCCTGCTCCTCCTCAGGTCTGACAAAAAAATTACACTAAGTTAATCTTAAGTTTATTGAAAATGCTTAAGAAGTAATGATATCGTGATGTAAGTCTTGTGCTACCCTAAAGCCGGAGAACCTGGCTCATTGTGAACCCTTTCAGTTCCGTTCTGGGGCTGATCATTACGGCGAAGTGGTCTTGTAAATATGAGGATGAGCAAGAGTCCTACCACGATGGAACACATCACCGTGACTAGGGAAAAATCCAAGGATTCCTTTGCCGAGAGCATTTTTACTGGAACTTTCATATAAATAAGAGGAGAAATAGTTTACTAATGAGAATGAGAAATTAATTATGAAAACCCCACTATGATGATACTATGTTACTTGATTAAATTAAAACTGGCTATGAAAATTTTAACTGCTTTTACAATAAAAACACTATTGCTATAACCCAAACAACGTTGAAAGAGGTTAAAATCCATTTTAAATAGTAAAGAAGTTCTTAGCAATTAAACATATCAAGTGATTCGATCCTTCAGTTCAGTTTCTTTATTTTAAAATCTAAGCTTACCTTCTAGTTTCTGTTTCTTCGAAATTCGGTGTCCGTTTCGTTAGTTTTAGGGAAGGAAGAACAGACTATGAGTGTCTGATACTGTACTGTAATCCGTACTGGAAGAAAAAGATCTAAGTAAGGTTTCTTGTGGGAGTACGGCTTTTACGCTTGGTGGGAAATAATGTAGGTGTAAGTGAGTGGTGAATGATGAAGCAGCAACGAACAGCCGATTAGCCTATTTCAGTAGCACAGAACAGTATATCGATATGCTAGTAAATGGCACCCTAGCTATATAACTAAAGCATCCCTAATCAAAAGAGTCACATCTCCGGGACTAACTGTGAACTGAAAAAAATTTCTTTAGCATTACTTATAGCAAGGAAGAATTTCTTTACCGTTGCTTTCTTTGTTATAAGCTATGCTACTTATATAAGAAGTAAGTTAGAGATTTTACATGGAGAGATGTGTCCATAGCATCATATCATGAGAGACATTCACGTTGAATGTTAGGCATAGTTGAAGACTATTGCTTTCTTTGTTACAAGCTATGCTATGTAAGTAGTGAGTTAGAGATTTTACATAGAGAGATCTGTATATATCATCATGAGAGGCATCCACATTGAATAATATGCACACTGTTCAGTGTAAACTAGCAGCTCATCCAATGGATTAAAGACCATCAAATCAAAAATGCTTTTTTGGTTTTCATGCACTGGTTTGGCAAAATCAAACCGCTTTTCTTCCCTTCAAGGGCCTGTTTAAAGGGATAGACGTTACTCTACCATTTGGTGAGAATCCCTTGCAACTTGCAAACGAGAAGTCCTGAAAACCTTTCATACTGCTTTTTGAGCCAATGTGAGTAATACATATATTGAAACTGAAAGTACATTTTCTTTGCTCTACCTACTACCGTCATACTAAAATAAAATATTATTTTATACTTGATCTTAGGTTAGTCTGCATTACACGAATGTTTAGTACTGAGCTAGTTGGTAAACAACTGCAATAAGCGGTAAATGCCGTCCAGAGTCTTTCTTGCCCTTACTCTATACTTACCGTAAGTGCCAACGGAGAATCTGATAAAGAGTACAGAATCATATCTGACTCGACTTCGTCTTTTACATAACTAGAGTAAGGATAAGAGAACGTAGTATTTAAAAAAGGCTTACAGCATGCATAAACACACACAGCGCCGTGACACATTGAGCAGGTCGTTGAAGTGACTTTATCACACTCGTAGTAAGGCATTTATACATATGTACGCATGAATATACTCTATATTCTTGCTTCCTAAAAGCAAATGTTTCAAGTACTTGCCGTATAACGTATATGGAATATTCAATGTTTTATAAAGAGTATAGAATCATATCTCACTCGACTTCGTCTTTTATATTACTAGAGTAAGGATTGGAGAGCGTAATGTTTAAAAAAGGCTTACAGCATACATCAGCATACAAATCGAAGATGAAGTGCTGTGACACATTGAGCAGGTCGCTGAAGTAATTTTTATCATACTCGTAGTAAGGCATTTATAAATATGTACGCATGAATATAATCTATATTCTGGCTTCCAAAAGGCAAATGTTTCAAGTGTTCTGTTGCTACTAAATGAACAACTTGTGGTAAATAAAAAATGGGCAATCGCAGAGTTTGTTTAGTTGCAAAGTTGGATAATTTTAGTTCATTCGACAATTCTTAACGATGACAGGCATACTTATGAACGAAAAAACAATGGAAATATTTCAATACAAAATAATATGCTTTTCAAGTTGACAACGTCTTTCGAAACAATCATTATATATGAATTTATGCATTATTACTAAGATTTTCAATATGTCTGTGCATTGCAACCATGTGTATCTACATTCTACTCTTTGACTCTAACCTTCTGCTTTCTCACTAATGTTCCTCATGAAAGCAAGGTTCATATATGCATGCTTGTGTTGAGTATAGTGTAATATTGAACGCACCTGTAGCATATCGCAGTCTCATTTTTTCTTCGGTTTCTTCTGTTACACAGGTTAGGTTCGCATATAGCTCCACGCATTGCTCATCCTTCTGTTCTGCAAAGCTAGCATATGTATATAGTTTTATAGGCTTGTTTGAGAAATGTATATTGAAACAGCAATGAGCAACCCTGGAGACTGGCAATACATCGGTTACTTCCCTATCATGTCTAAAGATTGCAATGTGTTGTCTGTATATTTTTGATGCAATCACACAGGGGGCGAAGTGAGATGTACTAGAAGCGTTTCGTGGTCAAGGAATACGTTCATGTGCCAAGTAGTCAATTATTTGGTTTTGATTTAAATGCATTGACTATTTATTAAGGCTGGAAGAGACGTTTACATACATGTCAAGCACAACAGTTTTTATTTACATGGAAGCTTGTATCAAGAATCTTATCCATTTCAGTTTCTTGACTGAATGTTAAGGAGAAAATGGCATTTTTCAAAATGAAGATGCTTTAGTGTTTAAAAAATAGCCTTTTTTAATAAAAAAAATTAATTTCTGCGTCGAACACAAGCCTTTTATTAATCAAAACCAATATTATTAACAATTTCAAGGAAATTTGGCAGGAATCCTGCAGTGTCTTTCTTTAAATACTAAGTAATCGATTGACTTTATTTCACAGTTGATGATGTAAAGTTGAACTGAATAATGTTGTTTCAGCATTTTTTGGGTGGGTAGTACTTACGTAGAAGCAAATTACGAATACCTTTTATCAATTTACTCTGATGGTTAACTTTATGCTTGATAGAAGATAGTGATAACAACTTATCAGAACCTTAACCTTAATTTTTAAGTTTTCTGATGAAGCGCGGTAAAAAGACAAGAACTCGCTTTTAAGACAAAAGGTTATGCCTTGTATTAAAACGCGAAGTCTTGTCTTATAACTACATTCTTATGAAGATTTATAGTAATAAAATACTAATTAGAAATAATTTGAATACAAGTTTAAAGTTTTTAATACTTCTACGTCATCCAGGTTCTAGGCTCTAGCTGACAGTGTGGTGGGTGGATCGGGAAGATTTTAAAGTACATATGATCATGTGTCAGCGTCACAATATTACATTCCGAAGTTTGGGCTACGCTCAACCCTAACGGTTGGTATTGCATTTACATTTAATTGTAGAGTTAGGAGCAGTTCCGCGGAGAAACAGAAGTTAGACTGAACCGTCTGTTTATGTGAACGAGACGGCTCATTTCAGTTTGTCTGACGTGATAATTTCCAATCAAATTGGGTCATCATTTGTCCACGTCATTAGGTGTTAGGTGTAGCCAACGTCACTTCTAGCATCTAGTAGACAGCTCAGTTAGTTATTTAGTTTACCACAGTTGACAGTGAACTCTTTCCGATGCCCACCAAGTTAATAGTTTCAAGTTACTGAATAGAAAAGGACTATTATTATCATCCATCCCACCTTCAATTTCATTGCTTGTTCCAAACAGTCAACGGATCATTCAACAGGTGACTTCATTGAACAAGGTAACAAACCGTAATACGATTTGCAATCAGGTGCATTTGTTGAAAGTTGGAAATGAAACAATTGGAAGGCATAGGATGTAGAATGAACATTCACAAGTATAAGGGGAATATTTGCATGCATTCAGTTAAGATGAAAGTCTTAAGTTTTACATTTACTACCAACGAAAACTTTTTATATAATGATCACGACGGTGATTTAATCCAAATGAATCATTCATTAACAATAATTTCAATACAACTTTATTGCTCGTAATCCTATCATTTCAGGTAAACCTCAGTTTCATCGTTATAGCTTATAACATCGCGAGCAACACCATTAAAGTAATGTCTTTCATAATTATGTATTTAATATTCAATGTTCAATTTACAAGGACGTCTATAATAACATCATTTATGAAACCATTTATTCTTAACTGATTAATTCATTAGACATTATTTCTGTCTGATGATTGCTAACTTATGACTTATGGTTTTATTTTAGTCGTAGAAAAAGGATGGAACCAACTACTTCAAAAATGTCGAAGGGGAAAGCTGAAATACAGATCAAACTGGACAACGGTTGCAAATGCCTCAAACCAATGGAATTCATGGTTAAACTGTGCACTCCATTTAAAACGACAGCGGAGAAGTACGCAGAAGCTTGTGTAAGTTATTTCTATAACAATGTTAAATATAAAATGTAAATGCATTCCAATAAGTAGCTTGTGGGCGATCATTACTTTCTAATGTAACCAGCAGAAAGCTGCTTGTGCTTACATAGATTTTTAGACAGAAAAGTAGTGCAAACAGTAAAATGTTTAACCTTTCAGATAATACAAATTATACACGTTCATAATCAAGAACAAGATGTTTAAAGTTGACGATTATTACGTTACAAGCTTAGTAAATCGTCAGAATCCCATTGAAACCATCAGAATGCTGACAAAGTTAGAGCAGGATGCAAATACAAAAATATCCATTCTTTTAGTTTGTAAATTAAATATCATCAACAATTTGGTTACGTTGAGTGCTTCATTCCAATTTTTTGAATCTCATCGTTGCCCCAATAATTTGACTAACTCAAGACTTTTATATAAAAAATGTGAATAGTTTGCACTTCAACTTTAGGAAAGTTAAATCCACTTGGTTGATTCCTATTTGGTTCCGGCAGTACACATTAGAAAAATTGACTACAGCATTTGCTTGACTTTTTTTTACATTGTTACGTATGTTGCAGGGCTTTGAGCGGAACCAGCTTCGATTCAGCTATAATGGCAAGCGGTTAAATATTCAGAAAACCCCAAGAGAGGTAAGAATTGACTTCTTCCATTTATTTGAAACATATAAGGCTGCGAGGAGAAAATTGACGGCAGTTACAAAGTTTTTGTAATGAATTTTTAGATGCGCATGGCAAATGGAAGCACTATAAAAGTCGAGCATGATCCTGATTTGGTATTTGAGGACGTAAAGGCAGCTTATATTAGAATGAAGACA
Organism: Orchesella villosa; assembly: GCA_036850725.1. Classification (NCBI taxonomy): domain Eukaryota; kingdom Metazoa; phylum Arthropoda; class Collembola; order Entomobryomorpha; family Orchesellidae; genus Orchesella; species Orchesella villosa. The sequence goes on along the minus strand of JAANSM010003175.1, from coordinate 1,670 downwards.
AAGGAACTTCTTTCTTCTACTAATTCAAATCAGGATGCGGATGTTGTTTAGTAACATGTGGAATAAAAATGGTTTGATATGCTGTAAATATAACTAAATAAAAAAAGATGACAAAGAAAATTGAGTATGAATTGAATAAACACTTTATTTATTTGCCAAGTACCTGATATGTATTAGTGAATAAAACCAATATTTCTCTTTTTTAGATATTTACTGTCATGAATTAATCGACTAATCAGTGTACTTATGCTTCTCAAGAGTATTGAAATAAGAAAGGAATCAACTACACTTATCGACTTATCTAGTTAGGCAAACGCATGCATTTTCAATATATTCTATTATTTAGTACGAAATAACACCATAAAACATTATCTGACATACAGAACACATGATTTAGATCATAAATAAGTAGCATGGTTGATACAAGTAGACGTGGCAGTATTTATTTTTCTCACAAAAATTGGAATTCGGACCTCACAAGAATACGTTTATTTATTTCACTTCTTGGTTTTGGATATTGTTTGTCTCTTGTCTTCATATGCTTCCAGGTTGGATTTAGCATGGTCCGTAGAAAAGCGACTGCTTCCACAAAGAAAAAATCGCCATATGAATCGGATTCGTCGTGATCGGCGCGTTCCATCAGCAGGTACGGCGACTTCCGGAAATCTGGGGGGGAAAAGTAAACTAAGTTAATCTCAACTTTATTGGAAGCGTAAACGTTTAAAAAGTAACAATACGATATGAATTTTGTAACCTTGTGGAAGTAGAGGATTCCGGATCAAAATGAACTATTTTGACAGTTTTCGCAAAAGTCAGTTTTGGTGCAGTAGTCCTCGTTTCTTTCTGTCCGGCTCCATGACTTCCAGTCCCGTTCCTAAACTGACGGGTCTTTTTCTGTGGTTTCACCATTGCCCAGTTTATTGATTCCTACCAATATTCCAAATACCATCATAATTAGTACTTACTTAAATAATTACTAGCATTAATATCGCTTCTTACAGCAATATTCTCTGTCCATATTCTGTGACTTTGAGGAGAAGCAGTAATTAACTATATGGGACTAAGATATTAAATATTACTTCCATTAAAAATCACATTAAGATGTTATAGAAATGTAACTCTGTCATGATATAAATAGGATATAAAACTGACTGTATATGAATTATGTAATTTTTTGTTCAATGCAAACATTACTGCCACAATGTTATCAACGGACACCGAGGTAGAAATATCCCACTTTAAATGGTAAACGAAGTTTTAAATCGATAAAATACTCCTAACATAACATGCAACTAACGTATAATTTTTGGCAACTAAACACATAAAATGTTTTTTGTTGTTTCTTTATTGCAGACTCGCTTGTACAGCAGAGTTCTTTACCCTGTATTAGCCACTACGCAAGGTTCCACTATCAACTACTTCTACATCTTAACTATAGCTCAAGAGCCGCGACAGTGAGAGAGGCATTCAAATTGACATTACTGCAACTCCAATTAATTAAGGTGGGAGTCATCACCTATAATACACACGTTTCGACCAGAGGTCGGTCAACACCTCTGTTGTCCCAGAAGGGGTACTTACACTTACACGGGAACTACCAAGACTGCAACCCTACGAATTGGCTGATACGGAGCACAGAGGTAGGTTTTGGTGAAGTATGAATGCATGCA
>JAANSM010003174.1:0-13421 GCA_036850725.1 Orchesella villosa | reverse complement strand
AACAAAGCCGTTGAATTCTTATAGGAATTCTAAATCATGCCTAATGCAATGATCACATTTTATGTCAAGAGGGTTTCTGGTTTTTGAAGAGTGTGAAGAGTGAAGAGAAAAGATTCACATTTTATACGGTGAAACCGTTTTTCTTTCAGCGTATTGGTTCCTCTCTTAATGTGTTGTATCGTGAGGTACTAAAACTAAATGTGCAAAAAAATCTCTTTTTCTCTTCTTTTAAGCTTATCACGCCATAACGATCCGTTTCACATGCACAATTTACAGTCGTCACCCCATCTTAAGATTCTTCAATATAAGTCTTCATCACTGTAAAAGTCCATCCATTCCTTTGCAATTTTTCTGACCATTTATCATCGTGAACAAGAAATCATTTCACTATTTATTTATAAAATTATGGCCATACTGGCGTCTTCATTGCTTTTTGATGTTTATCTTTTACAAAAAATAACATGTCAACAGAATCATGAACTAGCTGAAATAATGGCACATATATCAGACATCTGTTGTTTCTCATTTCAACACATTTAACTGTAATATAGCTTGTAATTTCTTCAAAATGTAAAATTGAATTTATATTACGAGAGCATCTTCTGCTTCTCGTCTTTATAGTCAAATCATGTATAAAACTTTCTACCAAATCATTAATATTTTTAGAGATGACGTTCTTTTTAATATCTCTAAAATACTACTTCCCACGAAAAATTGTTTTCTAGTTTATCTTCAAATGGAAGCTTCAGCTTTCAGAAGAAAAAAAATGGAAGAATTATTTCACTTCCTTCTAGATTTCCTTCTAAATGTCAACTGAAATGACATGATGTTTTCACAAACGGAAAAAAAGTTCAAGCTGACATTGTAATTTTAAATAAACATCATTATCCATAATTTACTTTCATACCATTACGTCAAGTCAAGTGGAATGAGTGTGAGCCATGAGGAGAATTTAGAAAAAAAATTATCTATAATTGTCCCAAGTGTCAAAGCTTACGTTTGAAAAATTGGCATACTTGAGCTCAAAATCATACACACTTAAAAAGCAACTTTTATTTGGTTAATCACGTCGTGTACGTAATAGTGTAATACTTTAATACTCTCTATGAATTTGCTACACATACATATCCATGAATTGAGATGCGAGTTTGAACTTCACGGTTAAAATGTCAAGGAACACGATTATCTCATTATAGCGAAATAAACCTTTTTGCATTTGGTGCTTATAACGATAAATATTATCGTAACTACATATACATAAGTATATACAAGTATACAACACAACACACAACTACAGAGAGTGCGAGCTCAATGCTAGTTGTCACTGTCAACTTTTTTGTTATCACTTTTATGAATGTCTCTTGTGTCGCACTAAAACTGCTCCTTTTTATCTCCCTTCACCCTTCCAGTTTCCTTTATAAAACTGTGAAGCGCCATGCCATATACTTACAGTAAGTGCAAGCCCCAATGTACAGTTTATTTATTCTTTCAAGATAAACTGTTTCCGTAAGGCTGACTCAGAGTTAGCAAGCCACCCAGAGAGCTTTCCAGTAATCAATTTGCAATGACCCATAAAGCACTCTTGTTATCCAGAGACCCATCAAGAAAACTGGATACAAAAAGACCTTATAAATTACAGAGGGAACTTCTTATGTATGCTTCAAGCAAAATTGTTTGCGCTTTCTTCTTATGGTTTTGGATGTCACTAAGAGTTTCTGGCTTGTCCATGTCCGATGGCGATGAGTGACACTATACTACAGACAGAGTGGATGAGGCCTGGGTACATAACATATAAAAATGTTTTGCAGCAAATCTTTATCAATGATAACCTTCCTCCCAAGCAAGACAAACCACATTGAGGTCGTGGTATTAACAAGTTAACCAATAACTCACAATTAATCGTAGTTTTTTTGTAAAGACCGACCACACTTAAGAACATTAAACTGATTTTATTCGCAAACTATACATGTCTTTAAATGTTAATGCTTGGAGTGAATTTACACAATCAAATTCATACATTTTCACCGCTGCTTACTTGATAGCTTCTATTTTCTTAGAGTTTTCAAAGTTTAAGAAAGACTAAATTGGTGAATTGCTTCAAAGGAATAATACCGAACATAATAAGTATTAGGATCGTATTGCAGAACAGTTTTTGTTGTACTTTTTACTACACTTACTTGTACATTGTGTGCCAAGAGACTCACTTGAAGTGAGAATGAAAATAGATTGCAACTGTGTGCATTCCTCCTTTCAAGACATTTCCTCTTTGCATTGGAACGACCTCCTTGGTGTCGCTCTGTGTGTTAATTATGACAAGTATGAAATGTAAAGTCAAGTAGCGTACAAGCAATTAGAGTCATAAGACAGAGAAGATGACTAAGATGAGCTCAGGCTCAGATCGAAGCTGATGTTAGCACTCGAGTCCTATTTAAAATGGTTTAGTTTGACTAATGGTTTTGATAATTTCTTCAAAATGTTTTTGTCAAACTCTAAGACGAAATTGAGCATGGCACATTATCTGAATCAGATCAAAATACATGTCACATGTATGTGCCTACGTGTCTGGGTCTGGTGGAACTTTTGTACCTATTTAATGTTCATGTATATGTATGTATCTACATTCACACATGCCCTAAAGGAAAATGGTAAGATTTGAGGAACTAAATTTTAGTGTACAAACATTTATCATCAGAATTCTATACAGATATAGCAAGTACCTACTCACGTATTATTTAGGTATATCACATGCATAACGAGGTTAATAAGACGAGACGACGATCTTTGCCATCATCAGCGGCAAAAAGTCAGCGGTGGCAGTGACACTGGCATATATAATGTGAATGTATATGTTGCTACCACACATAAAATCCTACACATACAGCTTTTGCCCAAATTACAAAAAAGTGGATTTCTCGGTCTCTTGAACTTTACACAGTTCACAAAACATTACATATACCACAAAATGTTTCGTATCATGTGATATCTACTAAAATCCTCCTGGAAATGACTTTTTTTAGAGAGAAAAATCTCTGAAACCACAACCGCATTAAATTCACATTAAATGGTGTATCGTGCACCAACAAATCTCATTTCTTCATTCGACCTTATCCGCCATATATCTCATCATGAAGAACATCTAGGTTGTTCCTCTATATCTTATGGTGGTCTTTACATCCTCTTCTAAACGAAGCGCTTCTTATCCGTCGCGAAACCGAAACAGACGAAGTTAAAGGGATATGTTCACCTCGTAGAAAAAAACCAAGCATAGGCATAAATGAGCATTTTTAAGCTTTTAACCTTCGATTTTACTCGTTTACCATTATTCAAGTCCAACCTGATTTGCATATCAAAATCCATATCTAAAAATGTTTTTCTTTCAACTTTTGCATAAAAGATTTTTGTAGCCAGACACTGCACGTTTGAATGTATCTTTAAACCTATAACTAATCTATAAGATATGCGCGTGCATGCATATTGGAAAGTCAGCATCGATTTTCCCGAAAAATATCATAAAATTTCGAGGTATTTAAAGTGTATCTCAATATTACCAACTAATTTTTCACAGTGAATCCTGTATTAGGTAGAAACCATAAAGAGGAGGATCACCAAAAAACTCCCATCCTTCTAGCAGGAAAAGGAAGAGGAGAAGAAAACGTTTGATATAATCTCACAGTTAAATAGGATTACCATTATCCCTTTCCCCTTGCTTATAAGATCACCCTATACTCAGTTTCGTGCATCAGCATTCCGTCGCACCTGTGCTGAATTGTAATTCGAAACAACAACATCAACAACAAACATGATGCAGAAATTCAAATGAACATATAGCATATCAGCCAGCATCATCATCATCGTAGGTGACAGGATAAGGCATGGTTTTGCGGCTGACGTTATATCTTACATCTAAATGCACAAAATGCAAAAACCAAATACTTTGCAAGGCTTTAACATTCTTGATCTCTCGGCCAAGAAGAAAATGCCAAAAACCACGACACATAATTTCCACCACACACCATCCCAACTTCTCTATCTCTATACGCTTGAGATTTGTACATGTGTTGTGCTGTATGCATTTTGAATTAGCTATTTATCAACTTTTCTAAATCCTTCTTCTTTGCTAGAGCAAAGTAAAACCCGTTTTCACGCTTTTTCTTCTATCTATCTTGAAGTCGGTTTTTGCTTATTACCAGCAGAGAAATTCGCTTTGTGCATGCATGAGTGAGACTGCGAATCCATATAGCACGAAAATATGTATTTTATACACATGCTATAATGCTGTGAAACTCCACGCACGACGTTGTGTGTGCTGTTGGCTGTGTTATGACGAAGCGGATGATATTATGAAATGATGTAAGTCACGCCGTAATTACAAAAATGCTGCTTGGATGAAACTAGCAGCAGTCATCTTTGTATAAAGTACATAGAAATCTCTTTCCCCTTTAACACATCTTGTTCAGAACCAACTTTTTCTCATGTGCTGATGCTCCAAAACCAGTAGTAAAGTGAGTAAGTAAAGTAAGCAAACTGAAGAAAAGAAATCATCCGGGTGTCAGTGTACACGGATTTCGTGCTACGTTCCGAAATTTCTTTCCCTCCGTGTCCGCGTTTGGTGTAGTTAATATTACCATGCCTTGTTATTACGAGCGGAAAAAATGTCGACAAAAATAACCTCAATAGTTTATTCTATAAACATGCGTTTCCAATCCAATCCAACGTAGAACGTAAAAGGAACAAGGAGAGAGAGTGCGAGAGAGCTCTAGATTTTCTCAAGTAGAACACACAGCGCCTAATTTTTTTTATTTCCGTACATCCTTCCTATTTCTTTGCTCTCTGCGTATTATTTCTTGCGTACTTTATCAATATCAACAAGATGAGTAAAAGCGTAACGCACCAAGTTTCCCGTGAACACCGTGTGAAAAATGCGAAAGACTCAAAGAATCAACGAATGTGTTCAAGTTGCCGTAAAATGAATTTTCATTTTTGCTCTTGAACAACACCTTTTTCACTTTACCTACTACAGATGATGTCGTTTTGTGAGTGAGAAGCAGGAGAATGAATATCAAAAAAATGTTTTATGTGCAACATCAAACGAAAGGACGACCGTGACGATTACGAATCACGATTTTATGTCGGCGGATGAATGTCTCCTACTCCTGATCTTTGTAACCAAACAGTAAAAAAAATTACATGAATAGTCCTACGAAAGCAAAGATTTGTGACATAAAGCTCAACAATTTTACAAGGATGTCCTTCACTTGTGTTTGAAACATTTAACGCTAAAATTTCCTTGAAAGTCAAATGTAACCAAATGGAAACAATTTTTGTGCAATAAAGTCACATATGGCTGATTATATACACACATTAAAAAACTACTATAATACTTGTTAGCACCACACAAAAGTCACCCTACCGTCGTGGTCCTCCTCCACTCCACCTTTTTACCTTGTCTTTAAGAGTGCACCAAACCATGAAAAACCCATGCCAATATGTTGATATTTCTTTCCGCACAATATGCATCTACTTCTACATTAGTTTTTTATATTTGCTGACATATCCAAACCCGAAATGATTACATTACGACCCATATTAGCAAAGGGCAAGTGAGCGTGAGCATCTGAAGCTACACTTAACACACCTACTTTCAAAGACGACCTTTTTCTCACGTCGTCACTCTTCCCCTTTACCTTGAATAAACCTTTCTATTCATTAGGATTTTATCTTTACGTTTCCCGTATACAAAATTATTTGTTTTGATGAAAATAAATAAGACGCTGCTTTAAAAACTGTACTCATTTTTTTCAGCTGACGAAAATAACGGTCTTCGTTTCTTTGGTCTAATTTTAATGCTCAGCAAAGCAATAGTTTTAACTTAACAGGATCCATCAAAGAAGTGACAACCGTGCGGAGAGAAGTCTAAAAAAACATCAGAGTATACAGTCTGCTCTACATCATGCAAAACAGATGCATAATTTATTCGTTTCGGTAAATTCATCTTAGTCATCAGATCAAAGTCGTCACAACTCACAACATTTTTAGGCATACTTATATACATACCTTTTTTCCTTTGGAAAATAATAATATACACTAATTTTAAGCTTGCTTCTTCCACAAAAATGTTTACTGAACCAGGGATTTGTGAAACGTATGGCTCTGCAGTCTGCAGCGAGATGAAGAATGACAGGCATTATTTATCCTATTTATTACATTGCAATTCTTAACCCAACTCTATATAGGTGAATGGATGGATGGCATCCGTCAAAAATTGAGTAGCTTTGAGTAAACGTACTACTATCAATAATACAACAGTTTTTTGCGGAGCAAAATAGAAGCTAAACATTTTGTGAGGGTCTCTTTTTCAAATGGCTTCTGTCATACTTGAAAATAGCTCAAAGTAATATGCGTATTTATCATTACGTCTAATATTGGGATCAAGAACGTGAAAACGTGCAAGATCATCCCCATCATCATGAGAGCCTATATAAGACATACGGGAGATATGCGGAAAGAAAATAATTTACAAGTTTTTAAGCTTACTTTTTCGACTTTTCGAGTGTCATCGAGGATGATGATGCCATACTCTACATGTCTGGTGATGTTTATGGATTTCTTCAGAAATTTGGCTGGCAGTCAATCACCCAATCTTTCAACAAATAATGTTATACAACTGCAACGCGCAAGCCAGAAACTCACAGTTCCACACTACTCACGTAAAATAACACATTTTTTCCCTCCTGAAACTAAACGAGAAAAGTTCTGACTTCCGGATGAAATTATGTACACAACGTAAAGACAGGAATGATGTAGGTACAGATCAATCCATGCAAGTATTATGTTACAGGACAAGTCAAGAACATGATGATCACGCTGAAAATATTTAAGCAACAAAAATCAGAACTTCAACAGACGATGCGATGATGAGATTGTAGAGATTTTTTTTCTGTGGTAGCAAAAGATTTACGCAAAGACTCTTTATGTTACAGGACAAGTCAAGAACATGATGATCACGATGAAAATATTTAAGCAACAAAAATCAGAACTTCAACAGACGATGCGATGATGAGATTGTAGAGATTTTTTTTCTGTGGTAGCAAAAGATTTACGCAAAGACTCTATCGGTTTCACTTCTTCAGCAAGATCTATACTACTCAGTAATAGGTCCTCGCTCAAGACTTTAGAATGCTTTGGCTTGGCTTCACTGAAATAATAGTGCTATTACTATCAGTTGTTGAAGCGAAAGAGACAAATTGAATGCACAATAACCATTTTTCCCCACAAATCCTCTTTCATTCATTTTAAGACACAAGTGATTCCCTCATTTCATTCATTGAGTTTTTTGGATATGGTGATGTGATACTTATGAGATGATAATGGTGACGAAACCTTTTTCTCCATCACCTTATACGCGCATTTCCTCACTCAAACATTCTATTTTTTATTTAAAGCCTCTCACACAAATCACACAAAATCTCCATTTTCGTCAAGAGACTCAACAAGATAATATTCCCTTTCTATCCTTGTGCCATTGCCGACACCTTTTTCACTCCTCTCCTGTCACTTGACATTTTTTGTGGTGATCATCATCAACATCATGATCATCCTCATATGCTAATGTCATGTAGCCTTGTTACAGCTATATTATTATGATTGTTACACAACACACAATGTTTTCCTTTGTCTTCGTCACTAGTTAACCTTTTTAAGAAATCTTTTTGTTTTCCCTCCCCTATTTCAACTTTTGAACAAAATTGTATGCAGATTAGATGTAACAATACTTACGTTTTTCTTGAAATCAGGAATCACATTCTCAGAAAAACACTCACTATTCAACATTAACAAAGTAGATGACGACAAAATTTCAATAGAAATTGGAAATGTTTGCTTAGTGTCTTCTTCAATTATGCTATGTCCTTCAGAATTTATTCGATGGAAAGAAGTGATGTAGGATATATGTGACGTATGTAACAAGTTCAATAGAAGGACAACTTCAAACACACGAGAATATTGCATCAGCTACATATAAGACCAGATGAAACCCACACAGCACGTAACATGGACAAGGAAGAACTGAAAAAACAGTGCATTTTTCAAACCAGAAAAAAACTTCAAAGTTTAGGGAGCACATGAACAAATGGTATGCTCTGTATTAATGTAAGGGAAGCTCGAATGAATGCCCTATAGAAGAGTGCAAGTTCACTGAAAATTATTCACAGAGTTGGCTAAAAATGTAGACTTTAACACGTTCGAAAAACGTGCATCACACACACAAAACTCTTATTGAAGTGCAATACTGACTATGAGCAGTTGTAAATGTATGGTGAGTACTTGTCCCAAAAAAGACTGAAAAAATGGTATTTGGTCCTCCTATCGCGTTTCTATCCAATCCACCTCACATTAGACATCACATGAGCACATCTTTCTCATCATGATGATGATGAGCTTTTGCCTTTCGTTTAGCCATCAAGCAATTCATTTTGGTTTTGCTCTAAAAATCTACACCTCTCCTGCTCTTTTCTATATACAATTATGTGTCCTGCTATGTAGCAATTGCCTTATGCTCGAGTGCAGCTTGAATGTGAAAGCATGAAAAAGTTTGCATTGTGTGTAGCAAAATAAGAATACTTAGTTTTGTCAACGTATTTAAAAAACCATGTCGTAATTGTTATCTACTCTTTTTTGCTGAGTTGCCTTTTTTATTTTTTTTGGATGACTATTTTGCATGTCACAACAAGAGAGGGGTCTCGATCAAAAAAAGGAATGTTATGCTGGTTGAATAATGTGCTGAGATGTTGGATATTTACAATTAACTGTTATATACGATGTGTGAGAGATGGGACGAAAAATAGCGAGTGATATTCTATCCCTTATGGTATGTATGGTAGGTAAAATGTAATATCCGCCATAAAAATATGTAGTGCATCAAAGATATCTGCTTAGATTCGCTAAAATTTCTGTCTCTCATGGCCCTAATGATGATACCTAATAGTACAAGGTGACATTAATACTTTGCAGTGAAAAATGAAAAACATTGGTTTCACATGCGAAAAGTTTAAAAATGCATAAATATGCTGACGTTGAATGTGCATCTGTTTCAACTTTTATATTTGCGCTGGATACAAAGATACACATATGTGTACGATACTTTATATACATACACAGAAAACATCACACGAATGCCAAATTGGATTGAATGTGATCCGGTTCTGGTTACTTTGCAAACAAAGATATACATACAAAGAACACAACTGCTGTAGCTTTTCAACAATATTATTTGCAATCCTCTTATTACTCAGCAGCTTTGCGTTTACAATGTATATGGTTTACGTTTTACTCCAGTTTCATTTCGAACGTTAAATAATAATTACGTTTTCTGCATGTGGAACCAATAAAACAGAAAATTAAGTTTGTGAGTTTGCGACGTACTTACATTCAACAGGAGATATGTAAATCATTCCAATGGATTGCAGCATGCATAACTAATCGCTGACGTTTTCAACATCTGTGCATTCTCTATTTAACTTTTTTTTGTGAAGCTGAATATTGTCTATCTGTTTAAAAATTGCATTATATAAATGTAAAATTCCTTGAGAAATGCTGCATGGTTATATGGAGTTTTTAATAGCAAAACTTAAGAATAAAGACTGTTCACGTTTGTACCAATGATAAATATTTAATCATCATTTTCTTCTATTCGCGTATTAATTTCGTATCCTATCTAATATTTCGCCGACAGAAGTGTTCATGACTAAACCATTAGGATGAGGTAAGTACACACAAATCCATCAGTGGCACACATGTTTATACTACTTTTTGTCAAAACAAAATCCAGTTGTAATGACGAAAGATTCTAATGTTATGCCAAGCTTTTTGCACAAGGATATATGTGCAATTAAACTTCAAGATACGGCCATAAAAACGATAAAATATTTCACTCTATATAATCAGGTAGACTTGCATGTGTTGAAAATTTTTGCCACGGATTTTATTTGTGCATTCATAAATGAGTCATCCGTGATTTGCGTCGGATAGCTGACTTGGATTGGCTCATGTTCATATTTGCTACTGGAAGGCTATTGTTTTAACCTTGCTCTTAACGGCATGGCATCAACTTCATAAAGAAAAGAAAGCATACATTAATAAATTGAAAAGATAAATAATAGATGAACCCTCATAAAATGAATTGCCTAATTACTCGAACGAGTTTGTAAAAATCCATACGCAATTAACTTGAAAAGGAAAATGGTCATATTGAATGGAGACTAAAATGGATTTTTAAATGGAGTGGGTAACCTTTTTGACTCCACTTCTTAATGCTCTCACAGAAGGTTACAAAGAAGCGAACCGGATAACTTCCTGAAATTCCAAAAATCAAATCAAGGCAAGTGATGATGCTTTGATGAAGGCGGCTTTAAGATAACGATGTTAGAAAGAGATGACAAGATAAAAACAAAACTGACAAACGTTGCCTCGCTAGTCTTCAATGTTTATTGATGCCATCAACAAAAGTTTTTTTTAATCAACTCGTCTACTAAAGAGTTTACTAGATTTACCAGACAAGACTATATACCTCACATTTCAAGTCAGGAATTTTATTGATATCTCATAAATCTCTTTCATCTAGCTTGTTTCCGAATTTGGAATTATCGTTCCACATTCTTTTTAGTATCAGGGCAAAACTTGAATTCAAAACGAGCTTATTTGACGGTAGGGAAAAATACAAATTTCTACGAGAAAAAATCTTGAGTTAGAATTGTTCCGATCACCGATTCAAAATTAAATTTTCTCTAATTGATATTTGAGATGCTGAAGAATAGATATATTAGCCAAATTATTTCTAAAAATTCAGAGTGAAATCCCAAGTTTAGGATGGCTAATTGAAAAAAACAAGATTCCTGATTCGCACAAAACAACAATCTCACATTGACCAAAAACAAATACCAAACAAAAACATGACTCTATAGCTTCAATAACATTAAAAGCATTACATAGTTGATTGGCAATAAATCATTTTATATAAGGAATACCTCTTATGACAAATCAAGGCAAAACAATACACCTAACTAAGACGACAAAGAAATTCTGGCAGTCATAGTCGAGTATATTTATCAATTCATCTAATCTCCATAAAAATACACCAGTTACAAAAATCTTGTACTTGCCATATTTCATTGGAATTTTAAACAAACACACCTACTTTTAATCCTGTCTATTCCACCTTTTAGTGAGCAACAAATCAAATGACAAATACGTATACGTACCACCTGTCGAATTTTAATAAAGTTCAAAAAGCCCTGAGTCATAGTCAAACCTAATGGCAACAATTTTCCTGATCTAATCTAATAATCTCTTTTCAAGACAGTCAAACTCTGTCAAAAAAAACTATTTTTTGCATAGATAGTTCCTTTCCTAATGGGGATCGCAAGGGCGAATTAGATAAATGTTTACATTTTGCCCCTTTCGTGATTCAGAAAAATACTTCCTGAAAACCCCTTTCCTTTTTTAAACTCATTCACACTGTCTATACTCTGACTTTTTAAACACACAAAGTCTTTCATATGCCCTTTAATTTAATTCATTTTGCACATCACTTCATCTTGCTGTTCAAAAACGGATAAAATCTTTAATCCAAACCACATCAGAAAAAGATGGAGACAAAGACAAACTAAACTCATTTATGTGCAAACATTATATACGTACCTACGCATAACTTTCAAGAATGGAAAGCTAAATGATAGTTTATGAGTAGAAACAGGAAGAATATTCAGGCATGTGTGAGCAAATATGCATATACCATTTACATTTTCCCTTTCCTACATATCCTAAAACTATAAAACCACCATTCCATTCAAAAAATTTGACATGTCATGTCAATCTTCTGTCATCGTGCGATCATCTTCTTTTTACTTTTCCGAGTTACAAAGTTACATGTACTCGTAAATTGTACCTATCATCATGTTACACTTTTGTTTACATTTTTTATGGCCTTACCAACGTAATTTGATGATGGTTCTTCGTATATGCATATAGTTGATAGTTTGATAGTATAAAAGTAAAACGTGACATGGCTGGACTGGATTCGATACCATCCCAATTTGACTCTGACCTGATGAACTGGTGGTTTTTTTTCATTGAGTGGGTTCGTATGCACAAGCATAATTTATAAAAGCTTATCTCCTCCAACAGCTCTATATGTTCTCCTAATCAGCACACGTATTAATAATCTGCATAACTTTCTTTTGTGATCGTTATTACCAAATGCAGGTTGAAATTTATCAGGTCAATTTATTTTCCTTTAAACAATGCAAATTAAATGCGGGCCTTGTTAACCACAAAAGAAAAAGAACGAGATCAAGTTGAAAAGAGAGAAAACGGACACGGATGGAAAAGTTGGTGATGCTGATGATCATGTTGATGAAAAGGATGATGATGAGCTTCATTGAAGGATTTCAAAAGGTTGAACAAAAAAAGATTTGGATTCAATTGAGTAAAATAAATAATGCTACCGCATGCCGGTATATATGCGACTAACGTCAATCCATCCATTCTTTGTTGGTATTCATTTTTTCATGAATGAGACAAAAATTATATTTTTATGTGCGCATGCAATCGGTGGTATGAATATGAATGTAGTATTGATAGGATGAACTACGAAGGAGGCATTGATCTGTGTGTCTATGTTTGACAAACCGTTTCATCTAACGTATTTTTTTCCACTATTTTTTAACCCTAGCCTGTATAAAGGAACATCTAAGATAGCAAGCTCCTGATTTCATGACTCTGATTACAACTTGTCCAAATTTGGACATGAGATCATTGCGGTATTATATTGTATATTGTGTGGGCAGTGCAGTTGTATATATTGAGAGCGTTGAATAGAGAGATAGAAAACATGTTATTGAAACTTGGTGAAATGGTTTTGTCTTATAAAAATTGTGAATTAAGAGCTGTATTCAGAAGAATGAAGAAGATTAAAAGCCTTCATCCTCATTGCCATCATCATCAACATCACCATGTTTTATCTTTCTATTGCTCCTTAAACTCGCCTCTTGTGATTGTCGGCCTGCTTTCATATAACGCATAAAAAATGTGTATGCATAGCAAAATCGCATATTTTTGAATGATGATGATGAAGATTCTGTGTTCAAATCAAAGTCTTCTTTGAGACTGCCTCAAGAAAGTGCAGTTTTATTAGTATTATTTTGAGAGCTGAAGGAGAAATGCGTATAGAATGTAAAAGAGACAGTAATGTAACCAATATCAGCATCGAGAATACTGTCAGCAACAGGCGGACCAAAACCATTTGGAATGAAATTGGAATTGTAAAGTGAAGGAGGGTGTTCTTGTTGATTTACAAGCAAGATAAAATAGAACCATTTTCTGTCTCATTCAACTCAATTCTCTGGTTGATTGACTTCATAAATTCC